>PVJH01009981.1:0-76015 GCA_004026705.1 Nesogale talazaci
CCTGGTTGAAGAATAAATCCTGCCCGCCCCCACCCTCCACCAAGTCCACGGCCCCGCCCGCACACACCTCCTGATACACGGGCCAGAGTGCCGGGTCGTTGACGCCCTGGGTGCCGTTGCTGGACCTTTCGCAGAAGCCCTGCGCCAGCCTCTTTGTGGCGTTCTGCCTGTCCTCGCAGGAACAGGGGAACGTGATGCTGGTGCGATTCATGAGCTCGGCGTTCTCCGTCCAGTTGTAGAAGCTGACCCAGCCGCAGCACTCCACCTGGCACGGAGGGGACAGGCTGCTCACACCCACGCCCACCCAGGCTGGTGAAGGGCAGCCCCCCGCTCAGGTCCCCCCTCTAGCATCGGGGCTCTCATCCCGCCCCCCGAGAGCAGAGTGTAGGCCGCCGTGAGCAGCAGGGAGCAGAGGGCACCATCCGGACACGAGGCCCCAGGCACACAGACGGTCAGACCATCGACCGCACTGGGCCATCCTTGGGCGGAGGTGCCAGCTTCAGCAACCTCTCCAGCCCCGCGGAGCAGTTCCGCCCGGGCACACACGGGGGCGCCGGAGCCACGGTCTGCATGGCTCCCCTGGCTATGCTGGGGAGAGGGGCGCCCAGGGCTGGCACAGGGGGGCAGGGGGCAGCAGGTCTCCAAATCAAACTGGAGAACTTGATCCCAAGGGGCTGACTGGTTACTTCATCTGCAAAGTGGACAGAGCAAAGGGTCCTAGCTCCCAGGGAGGTTGTGGGCACAGAATGGGGGCATGGCAAACACCCAAGGAGGGGAGAGAGAGAGAGAGAGAGACATCTTTTTACGAGCAGAAACTGGTGAGTTGTGGAGAAGAAGCTGTTTCTAGCTCCCTCAGGACTTGAACCCAGCGGAGCAAGGTTGAAGTCCCAGTGATCAGAATTCTCCAGAGGTCTTGCCTGGTGCAGGAAGGACACTTCCTGCTACCTCCCAGTGGACCCCAATCTTCAGCAGGCCTCCTGAAGGGAAGAGGGACCACTTGCCCATGCTGGGACACGTGTCTAACTCTAATCTTAACAAAGGGTCTCAGCAAGTAGGATTCAGACCAAAGGTGACATACAAGCCGCTTGTGCCCGAACCCGCAGATGACACAGCCCCCACCCCATACCGACTTCCTCAGAGCCTCTCTGTCCATCACAGAGAACACTTGCCTGGTCACTGTTCTGCTCGGAGAAGAGGCACACACAGCTCGGCCACCTGCGCCATCTCCTGGGGCCTTAACTTCCAGCCCTGCCCACCCGACAGCCCTCGCCCCTGCCACTGGCTGTGTGTTGCTGTCACATCCAGGACCCTCACTGGAGAGAGGAGGAGGCCACACCCCAGAGAGGGTAGGGACACACCGCGTCCGGGACTTGGCCTGTCCGTCGGTCTGTCCCTCTCCTTAATTCACTGAGATGTAGCACCAGTCTGTGAAGGTCACGAGAGCGACCACACACCGACCAGGCCTCCCAAAAGGTCAGGGGAAAGACGCCACCATCTCTGTTTGTCCATGACCTCTCTTCAGCATCCCTCCCACACTGACATCCCCGCCACCCAGGTCAAGATTAGGAGGGCTCCCAGGGCATCTCCCAACCACTACCCTCCCCCAGCCCCAGACCAGCATGGTGCCAGCGGGGTTCCACAGACTTCCAGATGGGCCTGGACCACCAGTGTGAACTGCCCTCTCTGAGACCCAGACAGGGGTCTAAGACCCTGTGCTCGGGTGAAGAGTAGGGTGCTCTGAAAGGGGGCTTCCCAGGAGCCCCCCTCCATACACCTATACACATGCACACCATCTCTCATGAGCCTCACCTGCTCCTGCACGTAGTCCCAGGTCTTCTGGAGGCTGTTCTCCTGGCTGCCATTGACCATGTAGTTCCTGATGAGATGGAGGACCATCCCTCCCACTTCCTGCTTCACCTGCAGAGAGAAGGGCCGGGGTCAAGACCTGGTCACTCCCCCAGGGACCAGGCTGCAGACCCCATGTTTAACACGGTGTCAGAGTAGCCATCCCCAGCCCCTGGCAGCCAGTGCCAACCACTGCTGCCCCTCTGGTCCAGACTGCACTCGCTGCCTGTAACTTCAGCATCCTCTCCGGGGGGTCTTCACGCCCTCCCTTGTGGGGCACTGGCCTTCCCGCTCCTGCACAGAGAAGATGCTGGCTGGCTTACATATCAGTCAGAGGGCTGTTTGTGGACCAGAGGCCATGGCCTAATGGGGCAGTGTTCCCTGAGCTTTCCAGTCCAGCTCCAAAGGCCTCTGACCAGCCCAGTCCAGGCTCGAGGGTGTGGCCCGGCCTGGCCACCCTCTGTGGACCTTGCCCCACCCCAGGAGAGGGCCACATACATGTCCCTCCGTTCTCAGGGCTGGGGGAAATGGGCAGAGACTTCTGGTTCAGGCAGAGCGAGTAGGAGGGCAGAGGATGACTCAGGACGCCCCGTGTTCGGGCTTCCTCCAGTTCCCTGTGGGCAGCCTGGGTTCCCTCCTTTGTGCCCTGCGCTTGAAGAACGATGGCCCTGTGGCCTGGCTCCTCGCCCTCGTCCTTAACCAGCCAGAGCGCCCGAGCCGCACACCTTTCCCCCGGAGGAGGCTGTGAGCGTGCCGCCCCCCATCCCTGCCCACCCGACCAAACCCCAAACAAAATGCACTTCCACCACGCTGGTTCCAACTCACAGCGACCGGAGGGGAGGAAGTCGGGCTGGCCCCCATGGGGCTCCCAGGCTGCACATCTTCACGGGGGGAAAGGCCCAACTTTCTCCCATGGAGCTGTCCGTCGGTGGGTTTGAACCGCTGCCCTTGTGTCGGGATGCCTTCAGGGCTCCTGCCTCATTGCCAAACCCCAACCACACTCACTGGCATGGAGCCCAGGCCGACGCCGTGGGACTGCAAGATGGGGTAGAGCTGAGTTGCAGAGACTGTTGCTCTGGGAGCCGGCGGGCGGCTTTGAACTGCCAAGCTTGCAGTCAGCAGCCCAACCTGTAAGTCCAGAGGCAGCCACCGACCCGCTGGGCCCTGAGTGGCCCTGACTCTGCCCCAGGTGCTGTGCAGGGCTCTCCACTGGCTCCCATGTTTCAGAGGTGCGGGAGACCAGGCCTAAGCCCGGAGTAACCTGGGGGAGGTCACACCGCACCGAACCCAGGCCGGTGAGCCCACCCTGGGCCTTGGAGGAAGGACGTGGTGGTGTGCGCAGGTAAGATGGGCCGTGCAGGGGGCTGAGCCCCGGTGGCGTAGTGGTTGTGCGTGGGACTGTGGTCCACAGGGAGGGAGGTTCAATTCCAGCAGCGGCTCCACAGGAGCACAGGCTGGGCTTCCTACTCCCACCACCAGAGGGCAGTGTTGCCCCCCAAACAAACAAACAAAAAACAAAGATGGGCCACGCAAGCCCTCAGGGGCACCGCTCCAGCACGCAGGGCCCTCGTGCTTAGCATCGATGCCCGGCAATGAGGTTAGTTGAGGGCTTGTTGTCCAATTCTAGAACCCAAATTCCTACCCATGAAGCTCGCCTGGCAGGTGGGCCGCGTGTCTGTGCTTCAGAATAGGCCCCCAGGCTGCACGGGGCTCGCAGAGGAGGGGTAGCTTGCCCACGTCACATGGCTGGGGTTGGCTGCTGCCCACCTCTGCTGTCCGGAGCAAAGGGTCCCAGGACGAGGGATGCCGCCTCCCAGGCACCCTCCCCCGTCCCCCGCCCCCTCGGACTCTGTTAGCATCCCATGCAGTTGTCCTAGCAGGCCCCGCCATTCCTGCTTCCCATCCTGGCCCTGCAATGCCAAGAGAAGGGTGGTTTCCTTGGAAACGCTGCCTCGCCCTGCAGCCTCCAGGGCCGGGCCAGGCCCCAGGGACGTGACTGCACAGGCAGGCTCGGCTGGGAGCCTCTGTCTAGGGAGTCCACTGCCCAGGAGACCCGAGCTGGGAGCCCGCGAGGTCACCCGGGCAACGGGGCAGCTGCAGGGCCCAGAGCCAGTAGGGAGGGGGTGGTGAGCACGAGTCTCTGCTCCTGGCTTCCCTCAGCCCTGCGGGCACCTCTGTCGTCTGTGCCATTCTGCACCCACTCTGCCTCCTTCTTGAAAGAGCAATGCGCACAAAAACATGTTGAGAACGAGGAGGGTCGGAGGAGGGACCCCACAGCCCATGTGTAGACAATGGGACATCCTCTCACAGAGAGATCACAGGGAAGAAAGGAGTGGACCGGGGCACAGTATGAAACCGATGAAACACACAACATTCCTCTATGCTTCTCCCGGCAAACCCCCCCCACCCCAGCCCCTACCCTCTGGGGTATGACCCCAGTCCTTTCACTTCAGGTTACACCGGAGCATGTACACAGGTGCATGAGTCCTTGTGCACAGGTACACGAGATAAGAGTTCACTGCACACGAAATCCAGGAACAGGAGTGGGCATAGGGATACCAGGAGGAAGATGGGGAGAGGCGGGGAGGAAGGGGGAACTGATCGAATGATTGACACATAACTGGGCCCGCCCCCCGTGGGTTGGGGCGATGAACAACAGACACCATGGGGGAAGGGAGACAGTTGTCTGTGTCAAATATGAAAATAATAATAACATCATTTATCAGAGGGGTCCGTGGGGGTGGGGGGAGAAGCTGATACCAAGGGCTCAATAGAAAGTCAACGTCTAGAAAATAATGATGGCCACATAGGTACAGATATGCTTGGTACAATTGATGTGTGCATTGTTATAAGAACTGTAAGAGCCCTCCATAAAGTGCTCTTTTAATAAAAATTTTAGAAAAGAGCAATTCCCCCTCACTTACCCCCTCAGATACTGGCATCCCAGGCTGGCCTGCTCTCTCCCCTAGGCTGCTGGACCAGGGCCCGAGCTTCTGGGGGTCACTTCAGTCTCCCCTGGACCTAGCTCTCCTGGGAAGGGAACTGGCCATGAGGGGCAAGGTGAAAGGGCAGAGGGAACAATATCCTAGTGGCCTCTTGGGGGGCCTGGGTGCAATGGAGCTTTCGGGCAGCACTGGTCTCTCTCAGCTGAGCCACTCTCACGTGTGATGGGCAGTCCTGTCCCAGGCTGGCTACACAAGTGGACAGCTGTGTAGGGAAGCTACACAGTGCTGGGAAGCTCATCACAAGGTCGGCGGTTCAACCCTACCAACTGCCCGGTGGGAGAAAATGAGGCTGTCTGAACTCATAAAAAGTTACAGCTCGGAAAACCCCAACCAAGGTCGCTATGAGCTGGCATCGGCTCAGGGCCAGTGGGCTCTGGCACACAACGGAAATACAGAGCGCTTTGTTTAAAAAAACGATCAAGACTTCCGAGTCAGCGACTCCAGAGCCCCCTTCGTGTGAGCCAGCCTCCCAACATCCCCATTTCCCGTGGAGGTTCCGAGTGCCAGACTGACTTGCTGCACAGTCAGCGGGCAGCAGTCTGAGGACCCTGACTCGCAGATCTGTCCTGCCAGAGCCCTGTGCCTCCTCCACTGCCTCCCCTTCCCTGGGACCCTGCAGTCCTGGGTTCCTCTGCCCAGCACCGTCCCCCCACCCTCTGCCCCCCACCCCAGCAGTGGGTTCAGGGCCAGACGTGATGGTGTGAGTTCTCAAAGGGCTGGAGGAGACCTCGGAGCCCAGCCCCTCATCCCCATACAAGCATGTCTCCACCCTTTCCCACGCTCCGCTTACCTGCTGCCTGGGACGGAGCACTCAATACTGTATCTCACCCGGAAGACTTTGCCCCCATGTCATCTGCTCACAATCCTCTCACAACCTCTCCCACCCTCTCTACCTGCTCCCTTGCCCCGACCTCAAAGCAGAAGGTACATTCTTCTCTCTCAGGATGGCTACTGGAGCCCTGGTTCCACAGTGGTGACACATTGGGCTCCTCTCCACCACAAGGACAGTAGTTCAAAACCACTACCCGCCCTGTAGGAGAGAGACGAGGCTTTCTACCCTGAAGGCCTCAGAAACCCACTCCTCTGCCCTAGAGGGTGGCTGAGCATCTGCGTGGGCGCGGTCGCAGGGAGTGTGACTTTGGGAGGGGCAAAGCTTCAGAACCCATCACCAGATCACCCACCTGACTGCCCCCTCCTCTCTGGCCACTGTGGCCATTCCCTGCGATGGTGTCCGGCACTCTCTCTGTGCTTGGCCTCTCACAGGCCATGCTCCCTTATAAAGAAACATCCCAAATGCCCTGAGATGGACCTCATGTCCTGCCCCCTCCTGGGAGACGGACCCTTTGCAGGGGCCTGTGTGGGGAGTGGGGGCACCACTGGGGCCTTTCCTGGAGCCTAACAGCCAGCCTGGTCTTCAATAAGGAAGTTTTCTTGCTTCTCGGCCCATCTGTCAGCTCCTGGGGGCAGGGGCCGAGGCCAGTACTGCCCAGGGATGCTCTTGCCACCCCTTCCCCCGCCACAGCGCTAGACACACACAGGGGTGCAGGGGCACATGTGTCTCTCTCCAGGATCTTCCATTGATGGACAGCCCGGATGCCAGCTCTTCCTCCTTCTAACGGAGCAGGGAATATTAGGCGGCCCATGACCACCCAAAGGGCACACAGGTCTGTCTTAGAAGAAGTATGGCCAGAGTGCTTGCTCCGTGGAAGCCCGGTGGGCAAGGCTTCCTATTACATGCCTTGGACATGTTGTCAGGGGAGACCAGTCCCCAGAGAAAGACTTCATGCTGGGTAAAGGAGAAGGGCAGTGAAAGAGAGGAGGACTCGTCTAGGGACGGATGGACACAGCGGTTGCAACCACGGGCTCAGGCATAGGCACCACTATGAGATGGCACAGGCCGGGCAGTGCCGCCTGCTGTGGTGCACAGGGCTGCCACCGAGGCTGGGACCTGACCCACAGCACATGGCAGCAACAAGAGAGGACACCCAGGCACACCGTGGCCTGCAGGCTCTGTGGTAGACTGCGTGCGGGGGAAACAGCGGGGCACAGCCCACACAGGGCAGGGCAGGGAGCGGTTGGCCAGACCTTGGGGCAGGGGTGGGGGTGGGGGGTCGTGGAACATACTTCTCCCGTCTCTGGGGAGCCAGCTTCCTGCTGCTTCTGATTCCCACAATTGTTTGCTCTGAAAGAATCAGTTAGGAGCCCTGATTTCCCCAAGCGAACCACCTGAGAGTCTTGGCATGAGAGGCTGGGTTCCTGACCCAGGGTGTCAGGACAAGGGGCTGGCAAACTTCTGAGATGGAAGAGCCCGTGCTGTCCCTTCCAACCATCGAAAAATGCCTCTGGGACCACCAGTCTAGTTGCACAGACAAAAGGAATCACCATGATCTGAATCCTACCCTTTAAGTGAAAAGATAGCAACTTTGTTTTCATTTTTGCTTCCAGGCCACACCTACTGATATAGTGACAGAGCCGCACTTTGGCCTGGGAGCTGAAGTTTGAATGGCAGGAGGGTTATGTGTTAGACCCGGTTATCTACTCCCTAAAAGACTGACAGGCGCGGAAGCCCACGGGGGCAGCTGTCCTCGGTCCTATGGAGTCGCTCTGAGTGAGCACTGCCCAGGAGCCTGGGAGTTTGGCTTGACTTGGTACCCCATGTCCAGCTGACCTCGGCCCTGGGTGGGGGTGGGGAGTCAGGCTGGTTTATTTCCCTGAGTTCACACCCAGAGCCCGATGGCACAGTGGTTCAGGCGGGTAGCGAGAAGCAGAGACTAGGGGCTATCCCTCCCCATGCCTGGAACCGCCCCTCTTTACAGGAGGTTGCTGTGGAGAGTCAGGCAAGGGCCAGTCAGCCATAAAGGCTCAGGAGCAAGTGCCAATGGAAGCCCCAGCCAGATGTGCCGTACACCCAGGTGGGCCCAAATGAGGTCAGGTGGACTTCATCCAGCCAAGGGGGTCAACCTCTGAGCACGCCCACGATGGAATTTATCCTGGCAAAGCTGCTGCACTTTTCCCGTCCTGGTTCTTCAAGGCAGAGATGGTTGTCAAACTGGAACTGAGCCAGATTCTGCCTGTGGCCCTCGCTCTGACCCAAACACATGCCCAGGTGGTGAAGGGCCTGGCGTGGGGCTGAGAGGGTGGCCTGGCCGGGAGTCAGTGGCCCGCCTCTGCGGCACCCCCAATCACAATGCTGCAGAGACGTCCCCGATGGTGCCTGGCAGGAGGGAAGGGCCGGCGCCCAGCACGTTTCCTTGTCAAGAAGCTGCCCCTCCCTAGCTGGCCCTCATCCGATATCTAAGCAGGCCTCCTTCTGTCTTGGAAATCCATGGTTTCTCTTGTGGCCTGGGCAGCGGGCAGCTTGGCCCGAGAGGTGGACCCTCACTGCTTACAGTGCATTGCTTTCTGGCTGCTGTTTAAAGCCCTTTCTCAGTGGGAGCTTTCCTTTCTCTCACTGCGATCTCAGATCAGCCATGCCCATGCTGGGGGCCGGCCCCAAACCCCTCCCCTGCCCTCCCCAGAGTCAGGCTGGGTGTGGACTAGAAGAAGCACTGGCCTGCCCTGGTTCATTGTCCTGGGCTTTACTGGGCTCCACAGACATCAAATCTGGGGTCCTCAACGTGCCGTGACCCTTTAATCCTATTCCTCATGGTTGTGGGGACCCCCCAACCCCAAAATGATTTACATTGCTACTTCGTAACGGTGATATTGTTACTGTTATGAATAGGTGACCCATGTGAAAGGGTCGTTCGACAACCCCACCCCCCACTCCACAAAGGAGTCCCAACCCACACGTTGAAAAGCCCCTGCATTCAATGGTAGGTCTGGCTATTGTGTGCCGAGCAACGGCAGACGTCACATTCGTGTGCTGCCTGACGGCTTTCCACTTTACTGAACTGATCCAAAACAGGACTAATAGTGTCACCTGGAAAGGTGGCTCGAGTCGGTACACACAGAGACAGGACGGTCCGAGGCCGGGTTCCGTTTCTGGCCACTGCCTTACCGGGACCGTCACAACAAAGTGAATCACAATCAGCTTTTGGTTTCCCCAGGCACAGGACCCGTGAAGGGGAGGCACGCTCAATGCTCACCCGACCCGACCCAACGTAGCGGGTGACTCTTCTGCTGAAGCCCCTGGAACGTGTGAGGAGCAAGGGGGTCACTAGGGGGCTCTGGTGCACCTGACCCCAGCCATGGCATCTTCCCTCAGTGTGAAAGGTGGGTGTTGCTAAGGAGGGTGGAAGAGGGCCCGGGGCATCTGAACGCGGGTGCTGGCAGAGATGCTGAAAGACCCAGGGGTCGCCACAAGAACGAGCAAATCCGTCTGAGCAGCAGGACAGCCAGACTGCTCCTTAGAAGCAAGGGCGGAGAGACTCGGGAGATGTTATGAGGCGAGACCAGTCCCTGAAGATGGCCATGGAGCTGGGGAAGGTAGAGGGACAGTGGAAAAGAGGCAGGCCCTTGATGAGTTGGACTGACCCAGGGGCTGTACCACCAAGCTCACACATCCCAACCACAGAGAGGAAAGTGCAGGACCCAGCGGGCTCAGCCCTATCTACACGGGGCCGCAGTGCATTCGGACCGACTGGCATCACCTAACACAGCAGTATTGCGCTGGCTGGAGGGATGTTCATAGGGACAGGTCTTCGAGCGGGGCTGGTGGCGGAGTGGGTTTCCAGGTGGGCTGCTAACTGGAAGGTCAGCAGTTCGAGCCCAGCAGCCGCTCAGAAGGAGACCAGTTGAAACTGGCAGCTCCCTCAATGACATGCAGCTTTGGAAATGCCAAGAGGCAGCTCTGCCTGTCTCCCAGGCTGGCTCTCACCGCAGCAGACTTGATGGCAGTGGGTTTGATGTGGGCAGAGTGCTCTCTGGAGTGTGCAAGGCCGTAAGGAACATTCCAAGGATCATGGGAACGGCCACATTGGGACACAGAGGCTGGGCAGGAGAGCGCACACTTTTGGAAAAGGACGCTCACAGATGTGCTGTCGGCCGGGTTTGCCTCAGACCCTCGGTGTGTCAAAAGCTCGGGCTCTGTCTATACCTGGCAGCATTGAGCGGAGGACATGGTGCCCAGTGGACCTTCCACAAGCACCTGGCAGGCGCTCCACCTCTGACAGAGGCCACAGTCACCCTCTCCCCCCCACCCCCTGGCGCACCCTCCACCCTCACCAGACTACCATGCCTGCTGCAGACGGGGTGCTTACCTTGCCCATCTGGAAGTAGAAGAAGGTCCCGGCGGCCACCTGGGAGACAAGGATCAGCAGGAGGAAGGCAAAGTACTGGAGACAGAGAGCAGGTGGTCAGTGGTGGGCCCCTTGGCCAGGCACGCTGCCCCGGGCCCCCGGGCAGTGGCTGGGGACCAACGGGTAGTCTGCACTCACCAGCCCCAGCAGACAGCGGACCTCGTTGACAGCCCCAATGCAGCCCAGGAAGCCCATCAGCATGGTGAGGCCGCCCACAGACATCATCAAGTAGGCCACCACCTTGAGCGAGTCAGTCGAGGTCTCTGGAGGGGAAGGGGAGTGGGGTGATCAGCTCTAGCCCCGCTGGCCAGATTCCAGGGCGGGCCCCTCCTTGGAGATTCCCTGCTAACCTCTGGTCCTCCGACCCCTGTTCTTTCACCCCCTTGTCCTCCCCAACAAGACAAGAGCTGCCCTGTGGCAGGGCCCTGGTCTGTTCCTACCCCTGTTCAGGGGGGCTCCTGAACATCTGCCAGCAGTGGGAACAGCAGAGATAAGGCCTGATGCCCTCGTGTTTGGAGAAGGGAAAGTTGGTGTGGAAGGGTGTGAGTAAGAGACTGGAAGGCAGATGGCTGCGCTCAGAGGCTGAGAACCAGCCTGCCTGATTGGGGGTGGGGAGTGGGGGCAACAGTCCCATCAGGACCCTCCAGAGCACTTTCCAAGAAACCTGGCAGATCATGGAGCAGGGCTGGGAGGCCAGCTCCGAGCCAGAGAGAAAGAGACAGACAGACTGGGTGGTACTTTCCCACAGCTGGGCAGCAGCTGCAGACTGCCCCCCCAGGGCTCTTCCCAACGCTGTGGAAGGCCAGGGAGGCTCCAAGCTCCAAGGGTGGCTGTCCTCACAAGGCCTGTCCCCACAGCCACACAGGGCCTCTCTCACAACAAGGCCTGGACACTGCCCTTCGATGTCCTCCCTAAGGATGGGGACCTGAGGGCCAGCAACTGACCTTTAGTGGAGAGAACCCAGGTCTTGGTGACCTTCATTCCCTGGGGATCTCGGAGCCTGGCTTTGGGCATCAGACCCCCAGTGATGGTGAGGACTGGGGGCAGGCGGGGGGAGGCGTAGGGCATGTGGTTTAGCTCCATTTCCTGGTACGTGGACAGAATGTTCTGGGGCTCAGGGAAAGACTCTCCCCTTTGATTCTCCCACAGCTCGCAGCTCTAGGGGCTGGGAGCCGGCTCTGCCTGAGAGTTGGCTGAGTGCTGATCTAAGGCAAGCCTGGTACTCAGTCAGTGGCCCTGAGGCTGCCGGTCACCTTCTGACTCGTCCATGTTGGGCAACGACGAGCCAAGGCCATTCCTTAGAGAATTTCAGTGACACCCACTCCTGTCCTCAGCCAGGGTCTCAGCCCACCCAAAGCCACTGCATATCCTGGCTCAGCCACCCACTGTGCCCTGCAGAAAAGGCCCCTAGCTCCTGCTGGGCCACACAAGCCCAGGGCTGGAGGACAGACAGAGAAGGACTGGGCCCTAGAGAAGTGAGATTGACTGCTCTGGGCAAGCCCTCTGTTTCTCTCTGCAAAGTGGGGCTAATAATTCCCACTTCTTAGTGATGTCAAAGGGTTCACCTTTTATGCAATTTGCTGATCTCTCTACTCACCGGAAGCCGTCCTGAACTATTTTCAGATTGCCATTTCCCACAGCAATGCTTTATTTTTACCCCAGGCTGGGTTTTCTACTCCTGTACACAATGACGGTCTTGGAAGCTCCTAGCAGTGGTTCTACCCTGTCCTACTGTGGGGCTGGAGGTGGGCATCGACTCGATGGCAGTGAGGTGTTTTGCTTTATGACTGAGAGGATGGAGGCTCAGAGAGGTGAAGTAACTTGCCCAAGCTCACACCACTCGGTGGCCACAGAGTCAGGATTTGAACCCCGGCTCCAGAGTCTGTGCCCTCCCCCCTCTGTGCCGCCATTTCCTCCCCTGCACAACGGGGACAGTCGTGCCTCGTGGGAGGGTTCTGCTGGGTCACACGGAGCTGGTCCCTTGTGGTCTGGGAGCCTGGCTGCCTGCTTTGATCCTCAGTGGCTTCGTGCCACCAAGCACGTCCTTCTTCCCCTCCGCGTGCCTCGGTTGACCCAGGTAGGAATAAGAGGGCAGCGGAGCTATGCTCCTGAGTCTGAGATCCCTGGGGACTGGCTGAGACCAGAGCAAGGCCCCCACCCCAGCCCTGAGCCCCCGGAATACTGCAGGGACTGGGTCCTGTAGGGAGAGATCTGTGCAAGGTATAAAGAGCACCAGGACATGTGTGTGTGTGTGGGGGGGGACCTAGGAGGGGGCACTGAGGCAGGCTGCTGCTGGGAACCCAGATGCCACCAGGTGACTCGGAGTGTGCAGCGTGAACTCCCAGGGAGAAGGGCCTGGGGAGAGTGGATGCCCAGTGGGGACAGACTGGGGATGCGGCCTCCCCTACAGTGGGCCTCAGGACTGACAGTCCCTAGTCTAGCTGGAGGGGGGGGGGAGGGGGCGGAAACCCTCCTGACTTTTTGCCCCCACTCAGGCAACAGGTAGGTGCATCCATTACTGGGGCCCAGTCTACTTTGTTTCATTGGACCAGGCAGTTGCCACGGCCAGAGTCCAAGCCTGCGGCATGGGCAGCTGTGGGGAGGGGTGGCTTGAGGGCATCCATGCTTCCACTGCCACCGCTGTGTTAGGACCTCAGCTCCCGGGGTTCGAAACCTGCATGGAGCACTCAGGGCGACCTTGTGCCCTAGGCACAGGCCTCAGCATGCGGGCGAGCTTGCCTGACCGGAGCTGCCCTCGGCCCCTTCCTCAGCCGTCCCTGGTTCCATCCCCCGTGGAAGTATCCTCAGCCACATCCCACCCCCCAACAAGCGCTTCAGGGGGGCCGTCCACAGTGGAAGATGGCCAGGCACGTGTGCCCGCTGTTTGCAGATGGACGGACGGAGAATGCTACAGACTTGCTCGTCAGGACCCAGCTTTCCCAGATGGGAAAGCTGCCCCTCGCCCTGATGTCCCCCACATAACAGCAGCTCTGCCTGGGGAGGGAGAGAAAATTCCTTCCGGAGAGGGCCCCTACCACCATAGTTAGCAGCAGAGCCAGGGCCCTGGAGGCTACGCTCCTTCCTTGGGGGGAGCAGCAGGGGTGGGGGATGCGGGGTGCTTACGTATGACAGCGATGAAGCTGCTGTGGTCGATCACGATCCATACCCCGAAGCCCAGGATCACGGCCCCCAGGATCTGGAAGGAAAAGGGGCCTTCAGAAAAGATACCAAGAGCAAGCAGGGGGCTGGCTCCTCCCAGTTGGCCCTGTGGACCAGGCCGGGGGTGGGATAGGTGGGAAGAAATGCAAGGGTGCTCCTTTACCCTCCTCCAGCCCAGGGAGCTCAGAAGACCTCAGGTCCAAACCCCAAGTTCCTGGGAACCCGGGACCTAGGAACCCAGGCAACAGGACCCCCGGGAACACACACAACCCCCTGCAGGGCCTCTCCTGTCCCCACCTGTGCATGGCCCCTCCCAACCTGTCCATCTCCAGGACTACCTCCTCTGAGATCCACCCTGGCCGCTGGCAGACTCTCTGTGGCTATGGGCCATCAAGTCCAGTCCTGGAGACCCTGTAGTCGGGCGCAGGACTGCCTGGGGGCTTCCCCAAGGCTGCCACCCTCACGGAGGAACCCCAGTGGCACAGTGATTAAAGCGCTCTGCTGTATGTACTTTCACACACACACACACACACACACACACACACACACACACACTGCTGGGAAGCCACAGGGAGGAAGATGCAGCGGCGGCAGCTTCTGTCAAGATCCTCAGCCTTGGAACAAAACCCATTCCCCCCTCTTTCCCCCCTCCCCCCCAGGAAGGACTGTCCCATCCACTTGCCCTTCAGTGCTGTCAGCTTGGTGCCAACGCCTGTCGACCCCGTCGCTGTTGTCAGGTGCCCTGGAACTGGCTCTGACTCACAGTGACCCCATAAAGACACAACAGGCCACCGCTCTGGTCCGGCCCCACCCTCACCTTTTAAAATAGAGCGATGCTTAGGAGAGAAAAGGTGAGGACGTGTCCGGGATTTCATCTCGCTCACAAAGCAGCAACAGCAACCAAGAGGCCATAGCACACCTGGCGCGGGGTCCGCCTGGGGTGCATGGCCTCGTTAGAGCGGGAGGAAGGAAGGGTGACTCTCTGAGGACCACGGGCACCGGGCCCTCCCTCACCATGGTGTTTGAGTCGCTTCCTCCACTTGCGAAAGGGCCACTGAGTAAGGAAGACTGAAGGGGACTCCAGGCATTCGCACAACGGCGCGCTGGGAAAGAACACTGACAGTGCCAAAAAACAAACAGACCTCTCTCGGGGAAGGTCTGGTCCCTAGGAAAGGACATCATGTTTGGTAAAACATAGGAGAGAGAGAGAGAGAGACTCCCTGACAAAGTGAACAGACACGGTGGCTGAGAGGATGGGATCATTGTGAGGCCGGGCAGGTGTTCCGTGCTGGTGTGTGTGGAGTCGCTATGAGTCACAGCCATGGTCTAACAGCCACAACTACTACAAGAAGCAAGACAAACAATCAGTTCTCAGTGGTTACATGTTTCTCCCGACTTGCTATGAGTCAGGGCTGACTGGACAGTAACGGACGGGTCTTTCTGG
Organism: Nesogale talazaci; assembly: GCA_004026705.1. Classification (NCBI taxonomy): domain Eukaryota; kingdom Metazoa; phylum Chordata; class Mammalia; order Afrosoricida; family Tenrecidae; genus Nesogale; species Nesogale talazaci. Next base: position 14,694 of record PVJH01009981.1, read on the forward strand.
GGTCAAACAGTAAACATGGCTCTAAAAGGTACATTCTTCAGGGACAGTTGGAGCAAGTCCCTGGACACACTGCTATCTGATCATCCAACTCCCACACCTGCAGGGTGGGGCCAAACCGGCACTCGAGGCTCCAGGCACAGCCCCAGCCAGGACCCATCGGCTCATAAGGCTAGCAGGGGGTGACAGGGCCAAGACGCCCTGCAGAGGCTGGTTTCGATCAAGTCACTGGAGCATCGCAGCCCCCAGAGGATGCCACCACCCACCTCTACTGCCAGCCCCGCGGTCCCTGTCCTCTGTCCAGGAGGCCTTTGCTGACCTCTGGCAAGGCCCTTGCCTTCTCCTTACCTGCCTTCCTAGGGCTCTCAGCTCCTCTATACCCTTCCAATCACTTTGGGTGTGCCTGTGGTTAACCCCCTTCCCCACCAGAGGACACAAGGCCACAGAGGACACAAGCCACAGAGGACAGAAAATATAGCCGGGGCTGTCTGCCCAGATCCCAGGGCAGGCTCAGAATCTCCCCTGCGTGGGGTCCCTGATTGTGGGGTTTGTAGTAGCTACATCATCTGTTGTCAATTTGAGACTTAAGAGTGAAGGGGTGGAGCTTAGCCTGTCAATCAGGTCGCAGCTTGATGGCCTCGCGTGGAGGTGCTAAGGAGATAACTAGCTCACTGGAGGTGGTACGCACCCACGCTCACTTCCTGCAGACATTCCTGTCGTCAAGATGCATGGAGCTAGGTGAGAGCCCTGGGGCTGGATGAGCCACGGGGAGACCCCTGTTAGTGCTGTGGTACTTCCACAGCCATTGGATCTGCAAGACTTTTCATCCACTGGCCTGTGATCTTTCTGCACTCAGCGTCACTGCATGGTTGCGTGAGTCTGAAGAATCCATTGACTAATATTGACATATGGGGTATGACCCACTTATGGACTTGATCTGGACTGAACCGGGATGTTTTCTTAATGTATAATTACTCTTGATATAATGTCCTTTCCTATACACATATGAGTGTCTCTGGATTTGTTTCTCTAGTCTACCAGGACTCACACAGAGTTAATGTGGGGTCAGTCTCCCCTGACCCCTTTGTCCTCTGTAATCAGATATAACTACACACACACATACACACACACACACACACACACACACACACACACCATATCTTCCTGAACCTGGACCCCAGCACACAGAGAGTTAACATTGATACCTGAGGTCCCCCCACTGGAGCTGCATCAGGCCCCCAGACTGGCCCCAAAGTCGGCCTGAGCGCAGCCTTTCCTGTTTCTGGCCCCATGCAGCTGCCTGGGAGCTCACAGGAAGGAGAGCCTGGCCCAAACCACACTCCCCCTCCATCTCTGCACACGGTCTCCGCCCCACTCCCTATGGTGGGGGTGGGGAAACAATGATCCAGACTCTAGACCTTGAGCCCCCTGGGCCCTCACCCAGCCCTTCTTTCCAGTCACTAACCTCCAGGGGCGGGGGTGGGGGTGGGGGTGGAGCAACGGGTCCCATCTTGCACCCTGGACGCTGGCCCTTTAAGGCGGGCCTTGGCCCAGGAGCTGAAGGTCTGCCAGGGACTGCTTGGCTCTGGCTGCCTGGGCAGCTGCTTCCCAGGGGCCTGGGCAAAGCTGGAGGGGGGCTGAATGCCGAGTGAGGGAAGCCCTGGTGCCCAGGCCCTGTCCCAGTGAGGCCCAGCCAGTTCCAGGATGGACTCTGTGCAGCTCAGGGACACGCTGGGTGCTGGGTCCAAGTCCGAGGGGGAGAGGGTGCAAGAATCAATCAACTGACCGGTCTTCTCGTCTTTCTCTAAGCCTGTGTCACTGACACGTCAAAACTGAGACTTGATTCCACCCAGAATTCACATCTCTTGGAGAACACTGGGAACTTACCGAGAAATAGGATGCATGCAAGTAAGTAAGTCAATAAGGGAGAGAGCCGTCTGAATGTCAATATTCATGTCCTGGAAGATTTCTTATTCCTCTCAGAAAACAGAATGGACATGCACCACCTGTACGTGTGGAAAGAGGTCCTGGCAGACATCCTGTTGAATAACCTGGCTGTTTTTTGTTTGTTTGTTTTGTTTTTGAACAGCATTGTTCTGGAAATGCTACAGTGGGTACGTGATGAGCAGCCGGTCACCGCTCCAACACCAAGCTAAGGAGGCCTCCCCAGACCAACCCACCACAAACACACACACACACACACACACACACACACACACACACACACACCATCTCAGCAGTTCCCAGACAGCACAAAGCAGCCGGAGCCGGGCCAGAGAGGAAAATCTGGGCCCCAGATAAAACCAGCTCCAGATGTGCCACGCAGAAACATCTGGGCAGCCCCAAGGTTTGGGGGACCCCAGCAAGTCTTGCCAGGGTGGGTCTGAGGAAGGTGGACTGCACCCCCCAGAGCTCCCCTGAACCCCATCTGGCCGAGCCTGCCTCCTCTTGCCCATGCTATCAGAGCTCAGAGAGGTCCCTACCGAGGGTCTTTGGGTTGAGGGACCTCTCAGCCACCCCTGCAGAGGAGTTGGGGCACCTTCAAGGGTTCTCCTGCCCTAGCAGACCCCCACCCCACTCAGGTGGGGGCTGGAGGAGAAGGCCACTGCTTTGTGAGAGTCAACAGGGTGGGGGTGAGGGTTCTCAGGAATCCCCTTGCTGCCCCACGTGAGCCCAGCGTCTGTCCTCAGGGGCCACTGGTCCCCGAGGGCCTGGGGGGGGGGGGGGGAAACGCGGGGGGACAGGAAGGCGGTCCGCAGTGCTGGGTATACTTACAAAGAAGAGCAGGTTGAAGAGGAAGAGGAAGTACTTGGTGACCTTGATGCAGGCCGAGTCCATGCTGCCGGTCCTAAAGCTCCTGGGGAGAAGGGGGAGGGAGGTGGGTCAGAGTGGCTCCCACCAACCACCAGTCCCAAGTCATTGTGCATGTGTGCACGTGCACACACACACTATGAAGTAGGTCCGTGGGTCCCAAAGAGGGCAACACCCCTTACTCCGCTCCCCCCACCCCCGCTCCGCCAACTCGCCGCTGGGACGCTGGAGCTAGCCGAGGGGGGCTATGGAGGCTGAGGGACTTTCCCTTGGGTGACGGGCTTCAGTGGAACCATTTCCAGTACAGGGCCACTTTTTGGCCAAATCCGTTGGAGAGCCTCTGTGGTAGATGGGACCATGGTCCCTGACGTGACAGGCTCGGGGCCTGAGAGGTTGGAAGGGGGGCTCAAAGTCACACGGCCAATGAGGGAGTGAACTCCTCAGTGCAGGCTGCCTGATGTCAGAACGCTGTGGCGTGGGCTCAGCCCCACTCCTCCAAGACCCCCCAAACTCCCAGCTCTGAGGCCCACCCAGATGGGCTCCGTGGAAGTCCAGGCACAGGGAGTTAGTGAGCCTCTGCCACAGATTCGTGGCCCTCCTCCGGGCCTGAGGGACGGAGGCTGGTGGCCGCCCAGAGCTAGTGCTGTCGTTTCTCTACAGCCTCAGGGTCCCCAGCCTGGCCTTCCTAGGATATTCAACAAACACAGAGAAAAACAAATCCCCCATCACCTCACCCACCTCAGAGATCCAAAGTAGGTAGCTGTGCTTCCTCTGTGTTCCTGTGTGTGTGTGTGTGTGTGTGTGTGTGTGTGTCGGGGTGGCGGGGGAGGCATATGTCTGTGTGCCTGTGCATCTGGCTGAGTGTGCAGGTCTGGCTATGTCTGTGTCTAGCTGAGTGTGTGTGTGTGTGTGTGTCTAGCTGAGTGTGTGTATGTGTCTCTGTGTGCCTGTGCATCTAGCTGAGTGTGTAGTCTCTGTACATCTGTGTGTATGTGTCTGTGTGCATCTAGCTGAGTGTGTATAGCTGGGTGTGTATGTGCATTTGCCTCGCTGTGTGTGTCTGTGTGTATGTGTGTGTGCATGTGCCTGTGTGTGTGTGTATCTAGTTATGTATATCTGGGTGTGTATGTGCGTGTGTCTACTTGAGTGTGTGTGTAGCCGAATGCATGTGTGTATTTCTGCATGTGTATGTGTGTGGTTGTGTGTGCATGCACACGCGTGTGCATGTGTATAACATATAGCTTTCAGCAGAACTGGACTCCCGCTGTGGGCAGTGCCAGGCAGTCGGCCTGGTCTTCCCTTTGGACACTGAGTCAGGAAGCCTGACGTGTGCTGCAGAAGGAGTCTGGTGAGGACGTGGCTACAGCACCCAGCTGTCGGCAGAATGCGGTGGTTTGAGTCCCCGGCCCCTCTGTGGGGGAGAGGCGGAGCCCCGTGGGGCAGCTGCATACTGCCTGTCCTGCAGGGTCACCGTGAGTCAGCTTCAGCTCGGCGGCAACAGGTTCTTATGTGCAGAAAACGTCTTTGACAACACTGTTTCATGGGCGACATGAGTCCATTCTACTGATCACTGCTATTGACCTCAGTGGGGGGCCACGGACTCCCCCAGGACATTTGAACGTAGGTAATATTGTTAGAAATCATTTCTGAGGTTCACAGACCCCGGGAAGGCCCTTGAGCTGAAGTCCGACATAGACATATACATGTATCCAGTGCTCTCAGACTAGACGCACACGTGAGGCCCAGGCTTCAATTGTCCCCCTGGATGAGAACATCAGACAGGAGACACAACATGCCCAAGGAACCCCGCCGCAGGAGGGGAGGGAACAGATCCTGGAAATGAGCCAGACAACCAGAGGAGAGGCTGGGACGAAGGCCCTGGGGACAAGGGAGGCCTGCCCTAGGCAGCTGGGCTCAGGCAGCTGGCCCAGAACAGCTGTACAGACAGGGAACCAGGCCCAGTCTGGTTCCCACTGCCCAGTGTGGTGGGAGGAGGGGAGAGGAGGCCACTGAGCAGAGGGGACGGCAAGTCCAAGGCCTGGGCTCCATCACAGGGTTCAGAGGTGGCCCCCCGTTCATGCACATTTGTTCACCCCCTCAGGGCTGGTCAGGGTCTCAATACTGACCTCTCTACCACATGTGTCAGCACGAGCACACAGCGGCTGTCCCACCACAGGGACACTCCTGCTTACAGGGTTGCCAGAGAAGGTTTTCCCTGGCTGCTTCCTTGCGGGTCGGAGGTGAGCTCAAGGTGAGGCAAAGTTGCTCCGAGAAGGTAAAGGCTGCCTGGGGTGGTAGTGAGTTCTCCGTCACAAGGGGCATGGAAGTAACATCTGAACAAATCCCATGAGGGATTCACATACGACAAGGGGTTGGAAGGTAGAGGAGCTAAATGGTCCTTTGTGTCAACCAGGGACCAAGAGCAGGGTCTGGGGACAGCAGAGATGTTAGTGCATTGGGGGGGGGGGGGGGGAAGCAGAGTCCAGGCAATTCCCTCAGGAACCTTCTAGAGCTTGCCAGGAAGACCTGAGAGCTGAGAGCCCCAAATGCGGGCTGGCCTGTGTATGGCCGCCCAAGATGTGGAGCGATCACTCCTCCTGGGCCCCTGGCACCCCACAGCAGCTCTTCGGCTTGGGCCGAGCTGGGCAGGGAGGCTGAATGTGGCTGCCTTCCCCACAGGGCCCTGCTTTGTTTCAGCCGGGCTGGACCTCCTCCAGGGCCTGCCCAGGCCCAGCCCCCCAAGAAGTATGCATGTGATATGCTGAATGGGCCAGTGGCCTGAGCCGGGGCCTCCTCCCTCCTCCCTGTAGGAACCGTTCTTGGGCAGCTCTGAGCTAGGGCCTTGTCCCAGGAAGGGGCTGTCTGTGGGGCTATGGGCTCACGCATCCAGGAGCAGGCAGGGAAGTCCAGGGGCAGAGCTACAGACTAAGAGGAGATACTGGGTCGGCTGAAGGCAAGGAGGCTGCCAGTCAATGGTGCCGACAGGCACTGAGGGAGCTCTGGTGGAGCGGCACTCAAGGGCTCGGCTGTGGCAGTCTGTTGGCACAACAGCCTGGCAAACCCTACTGGGAAGTTCTGCCCTATCCTGCAGGGTTGCTCTCAGCCCCAAAGGGGCTTTACGAGCACCCCCTGTGTGCGGCGCTGGTCGTGAAGCCCTTTTCTATACCACAGGATGACAAACTGACAGACCAGTAGCGGGCCACACGCAGGAAGAACCGGTACATCTGAATGGTAACGCTGGAGAAGGATGTGGGAAGTACCACGGGCCGCCGAGAGGGCCAACGGGTCTGTCTTGGAAGAAGCCGGGCCAGAGCGTTCCTTAGCGCTAAGGAGGGCAAGAGTCGAGCTCGAGTCTGCTGGACAGGCCAACAGGAGAGGCCAGTTCCCCGGAGAGGGACACCCCGCGTGGTACAGAGGGAAGCCCTCCACGAGGTGCATGGACACAGGGGCTGCATCAAGGGGCTCAGGTCTGGGCATAGTTGTCAGGAGGGCCTAGGGCGGGGCAGTGTTCCCTCCTGCTGTGCCTGGGGTCGCTATGGTCAGAGCCAACTTGCCGGCACCATAACAGATGTGTGCCCCCATGTGCATGGCTTCCTCTTGCCCACTCTGAGGGCCGGCCCCTGGCTGGATGTAGTATAAATGGTGCCCACCACACCGACCCCGGAAGGGACAGAATGGGAGTGTCCCGTGGTTTCTCTGGGTTGTCATCTTTTCGCAGCTGATGGGTTTCTCCCAGATTCCCTGGGTGGGTTTGAACCACCATTCTTTCACTGGCAGCCAGGGGGACTGGGCCATTGCACTACCAGGACTCCACACCAGCCCCTTGGCAGTGGGTATTCCTCCCTCTGTGGCACTCAGGGCACAGGGGCAGGAAATGATTCCCCAGGGTCTTCTCATGGGATAGGTCAAATGTCACAGAGGAATGCACGGGTGGTTGGGGGTGGGGGGGGGGGGAGGGTGGCTAGGATGGCTTGGACCCCAAACCAAAAGCCATTTCCCTGCCGTCACGTCACATCGATGTCCACTCATCGTGAGTCACCCTGACCCGGGAGGTCATACGCCCTCTGTGAGCTTTTAAAACTGTAACTCAACACAGGAGTAGTCAAGCCCCGTCCTTCTGTCTTCCTTCCGGGGAAAGGCTAGTGGTTTCAAACGACGTAACCACAACGCCAGCCGGTGAGTCTGCAACACTGCTCACGAGGTGCTCTGGCCGGATGGGTGGCAAAGAGGCCGGGGTACCACGTTTGTGAGTGTCAAGCCCCGGCCCGAGGCAGGGCAACAGCCTGGTTTTCCCCTGGTGTTTCAGATCCCAAGTTGTCCCTAGATGTCCTGGTGCTGGGGTCTGAGCATTGGCAGCTGTCTGATTGGTTGGTGGTTTGTCCCCATCATTGTTCCGTGGGGGAGAGAAATCCAGAGTCTCAGAAATTCTTAGGGGCATTTCTCTACAGGGTCATCTAGGGTCACAGGGACCTATAGGGCCACGATGAGTCAGAAGAAACTCTTGGCAGGGTTTGGCTTGGTTCCATCACCCACACCAATGGTACCAGGCACTGGACGAAGCAGTTCAGCCCACTGGGAGCAAACTGAGGCCCAGAGGGATAAAAGAGGTTGCCCAAAGTCTCCACTCCGTACCAGCGAGGACCGGGAGCCAGGCCATCTGGCCCAGGGCGCCGCCCCTCTCTCTCTTTCTCTTCCACAGGGGAAGCAGCTGGGAAGGAGCAGAGAATGAGCTAGAACCCAGCAGCCCCAGGGCAGGAAGCAGGATGCATGGGAACGGGGTAAAGAGAGAAATGACCGTGGGAGGCAGGACAATCTGCTGGGCAGTGCTCAGTGACTCTTGCCTCCGAGTAGACAGAGGTCTGGCTCTCGGGCATCTCCCAGCTGCCTTCAAGGACCGGCCAGGTGAGAGGCCAAAGCTGAGTCCAGGACCTGGGGCCAAGTCCCCCTGGTTTTCCCTGGGAACCTGTGGACCCGGGGAGGGGGGTGTCTTCACCAGAGCCCCTTCTCTGAGTGCGTTCCTGGGGAGCTGACAGCTGCAGAGGTGTGAGAAGTCTGGCACCCCTCGGCAGTCTTGAGGGGACAGAGAGGGGACCAAAGGGCTCCGTGACAGTGACTGCCCTCCCGGGGAGGAGGGGATGGGGGTGGGGCTCACCTGTCAGATGACGAATTGCACCGGAGCTGTTTGCTGTGGCACACACTTCTTCAGAGCACCAGTACTGTCAACAAGAGGTGCTGCTGTCAGATGGTTTCTGTAGTATACACACGCACACACACACAAGCACTCTCTAGAGAGACTGCACAGTCATTCATGTCTCCTGACTAAGCGATGGCCAAACCGAATGGAAACCAAGTTTTCACCTACCTCAAAGCGACAACGGCCCCTCTGATTATCACGTGGTGGGACACCTCTGAGGACACGGCGAGCCAGAGGCCCTCACAGCCACTCAGGGCCCGGCCCTCCAGGACTCTTAGGGCTGCCGAATCCAGAGGCCCCAAGGGAGACACTGCAGCTGGACCTCCCCAATAGTCCAACACCTAAAAGCCATCTGAGAGGTTCCCTTGGCCTCCCTGGCCACAGCCAATAACGGACCCCAGCCCACCACTTCTCAGGCCTCGGGCCACTGCCTCTTCCAGCACCAGCGAGCCACTTCCTGAGCCTAGCTGGCCACTGCTTTTTCCTGATGTCCCCACCTTTATCCATGCAGTAGGGGACGAGACTCTCAAAAGATGTCAACCAGATCATTCCAACCTCCAGCAAGGGTTAAAAAACACCACTGCCACCAAGCCAGTTCCAACTCAGACAGCCTGTAAGAAGTTCCTGTGACACTGTGGCGTAAGCAGGAGGCTGCTGATCGAGAGGTCAGTGGTTCAAACCCACCAGCTGCTCTGGGGGGCAAAGAAGAGGCTGTCTGCTCCCATAGAGGTTACAGTCTTAGAAATGGGCTGGGGCAGGTCTCCTCCGTCCCCCTCAGGTCACTGCGAGAGGTGGTCTGGCCTCCATGTGGACTCCTAGCTCCCACAGGACCCGCCGAGTAACAAAGCCATCACAATGTTTATGGGAAGCCGGTGTGGCAGTCATGTACTCCTGTCAATTTCATGATTGGGAGTCTAGGGGTGGAGTCTAGCTTGTCAATCTGGAGATAGCCAACGAGGCCTCTGTGTGAGCATGACTTTCTCCTGAGATTTCTGGGAAATCTGGTGGTGTTTCTCAATTAGACAAGGGAGACTGGATTGAGTCTCTGAGAGACAAACTACTGACAGAACCAGATGACAGCATGCTGATCGGTCCTGATTCGTAGAGAATGGAGGAGCTGGAGGAGAAGCCACATGGGCTTGTCCTGATGGAACCAGACCTCTGGGGCCAGAGAAGCTACAGAGAGACCCCTTCCAGCGCTGAGATGCTCCCACCACCAATGGATACTGCTGATGGACCCTGAACCCTGGGAATGTGGAGCCATGGGGAGACCCCTGCCAGCGCCGGGACGTCTCTACTGCATGGGCTTCGTGAGTCGGAATGAGACTGTATAGACTGGTATTGGACATCTGGGCTAATCTTGTGAGTCAGAAGGAGACTATATAGACTGATATCAGACATCTGGGCTAATATCGGACTTATAACCTTGGACTGGACAGGGTTGGGAGGCTTTCTCAATGTCCCATTCCTCTTGCATATAAACCTTTCCCTTACATCCATATGCGTGTTTATGAATTTGTTTCTCTAGTCTACCCAGACTAACACAGCCGGGATGGCCAGCCCTCATGGTAGGCATCTGGGACACATTATCAGAGACCAGTGCCTGGGAAAGGACATCGTGCTTGGTGGACCAAAGGGGTGGTGGGAAAGAGAAAGACCCCCTCGCAGAGCTCGACTAGCACAGTGTCTACAACCAGGAGGGAGACTCACACAGAGTCAGGGAGAGGACCATGCAGGCCTGGGCAATAGGAACAGGCTTGAGGGCACCTAACATCAAGTGTAAAGTGGGGCCCCACATGGTTGGCTCCTTTTTGCTCCCTGTTGCATGTTGAACTCTCTCTCTCCTGTTGTCCCAGGATTTGCAGGCCCAGCCCTCCCTCAGAGCCCCTGCCCTGGCCCTTCTTCTGCCCAAAACACCAACATAGTTCTCGAAAAGCACCCTGGTGCCCCCTGCATTCTCTGCAGCCCGGGGCCTACAAAGCCAGGATCCTTCCTCCCTAGACCGCCCCAGGACACCCGGTTTCACAGTTTACCATGACTCCACCTGGGAACCCAGACCTGTCAGGGCCATCCAGCCCAGCCATCGGCCTCCCTGGGCTGGACATCGGGGCCAGTCCCCCTGCTGTGTCTCAGCTCCCCATACCCCAGCTGACTTGTCTCATGAGAAGACAGTCTCCTGCCTGATTTGCCCAGCTGCTCCATCCTAGAACCTGGACCAGACCCTGGTGGACAGCTTGGTGGACAGAACCCAAGGGAAGGGTGGGGAGCAGGAGAGCCGGCTGCTCACAGGGGTCAAAGTGAACCCACGGCGATTTGGCCACCGGAGGCTTCTGTCTGCAGAGGGCATGGCTAGGGGGTTCTGTGGGGGAGCAAAGATTGCTTCCCCTAAGATTGGATGCTGACCTCCTTTGGGCAGATGGAAGCTGTGGGCCTCTTACCACTGGAGAGGTAAACACACCAGCAGTCGTCCACCATGTACCCAGTCCCAGGGGGGTCCCTGACCCCAGGGAGTCCAACTAGGGCCAGGAGACTTTGGTTTGCCCCTCCCCCTAATGCCACGATTACCACCACCACTACCATTGCCCCTTTGCCTGCAGTGTCTCTCAAGGTGGCTACAGATGGGCCTTCCCTGGGAAGCTCTGAAAAATGAGGACCTCCCATCCCCGCCCAGAGATTCTGACCTCATTGGTCTGAGGTGCGACCTGGGCCCCAGGTTGGTTGAAAGCTCCCCAGGGACTGTACTATGCAGCTGTACTGAGGCCCATCGACGAGCTGACATCTCTGTCGCTAGCATGATCCCGTGTCCTTGCTTTCTGGAGACTGCAGTAGGAGGCTGGGAAACTGACACAGGAAGCTCCCTGGGCCTGGGCTCCACCTGGTCTGCCTGGAAGCTAGACTGGACCCCTGGGCCCTGTACCTCGGCAGGACTCTGTGCAGGGAAACTTCGAGAGCGCTCCAGGTGTTAGGGGCCCAGAAAGCTAGAGCTCTGCTGGCTGCACCTGGGGCCGCTGCCTGGACAGGTATTGGAACTGGGAGCCAATGAGTCCTGGTGGTGCTGTGGGTGAAATGCTGGACTGCTAACCACAAAGTCCATAGTCCAAACCTGTCAGGTGCTCTGCGGGAGGGTGGGACTTGGTGGGTGATGAGGCTATTCTCAGAAAGTCTATTCTCAGAAAGACATGCCACTGCAAAAGGCCTAGGCAGGGTCGCTGTGAGCTGTCATCGACTTGATGGCAGGGAGGTGGGCTTGAGTGAGGTGTGGACTCAGATGCCTTCAGCACTGGGTTCATGGACCTGGCTTCTGCTCTGGGGCAGCCGGGGGTCCTCAGGAACCCCTGCTGAGCTTCTTGGTGTAAAGGGGACACCAACTGGGGTGCAGTGGCTCAGGCCAACACCTAGCAAGGCTCACTCATGCTGCTCCCTGGCTTCCTCCTCCACGCTGCCTTCCTGTCTGAAGAGCCAATGCTGCCACAGCTTATGAGCTAGCCACGTGGCCTGGGACAACCACTGGACCCCAATTGTCCCCCCTGTACAATGGACCGAATAAAGGGTGATGGCGAGGAGCAAAACCAAGCCAGTCTCCCCGCCACTGAGCCCATTCTCACTCAGTGTGCTCTACAGAGCAACCTAGACCTACTGCCTGTGGGTGTCGGAGGCTATGTCCTCAGACATCTTTCGCCCTTGGAGGACTGGTGGTTTTGAACCGCTGACCTTGCAGAGAGCAGCCCAATGGCCTCACCAGGGCTCTTTGACCTGGCACACAGTAAGCGCCAAGTAAATACCACCAGTCTGATCGTTACTGTTCCAGAAGCTGTTGATTTTCAAGGAGGCTCGATTCTGCCTGCAGATGTGTGCCCCTTGGGTGGGTCTCCTAGGGTGGGCTGCATCCTCTCATGAGCAAGGCACGCCTGCCCTCCCCTAGGCAGGACCTCTGGCCTCCCATGGGCAGGGCCTCTGATCTGGCCTGTGAGACTGTCCAGCCAGTTTGGTGAGTCGGGCACCTGATCCCGTGGGAGCTGAGTTGGCTCTCTCTCTGACAGCCAAGTGGCGTGAGAGTGCTGGCGGTGTGTTTCTCTGGAAGCCAGCCTAGCCGCAGGCAACCCCACCTGCCTCCCGGTTCCTGGCCACCCTGTTCTCGGCTTCTCCAGACTTTGTCCTGGAAGAGGCTGGTCACATGCAGCCCTGCTTGTTTTCGTATCTGGCAGGTGATGTGTTTCCTGAAACTCTGGCTGGCTCCCGTTCTGCCTGGATGATTTCCCCACGACCTTGTTTTTTCATCACAGGTCTGAGCATCGTTACTGTTTTCACTGCTGCTGTGAAAGTCCAAAGAAGGAACATAAAAAAGAAGAACGGAAGAGTGGAAAAGGAAGGAAGGATAGGCCATTCCTCTGGGCAACAGGGACACGGATTAGAATCCTGAGAGTCCTTTGAGATCATAAAGATAGGAAAGGCATTCAATAGGCATGGGAGAAATGAAACTCTCTTTGTGTATGAGATCATCCTGGTGGTGTAGTGGTTATGCACGGTTGGACTATGATTTGCATAGATAGGCAGTTTAAAAACACCGGAGGCAACACAGGAGAAATACTGGGCTTTCTACTCTTAAAAACCGAGTCTCAGAAACCCATGTGGGGGAGGGGACCTCTGAGTGAACACAGAAAACCCAAAGATGAGGTTAAGAACTTGCTGGATAATTGAAAAACTTGGCAGGCTGAGCCCCGGTGGTGTAGTGGTTGGGCCCACTGGCTTAACGATTCAAATCTAGCAGCTGCTCTCCAGGAGCAAGGCTGGGTCTCCCCCTCCCACCAGAGAGCAGTGATGCCCCCCCCCCCCAAAAAGAAAAAAATTGGCAGTGTAAGATCAACATACAGAAATCAGCTGAACTCTTGTCTATTAAAGACGGTAATGCCAAAAGGTTGTTAAAAGAACAATAGCATTTACAATGACGAGCCCAAAGTTAAAACACTTAGGGATACATTTTACCAAAGGAACAAAAGACTTGTGTAAGGAAAATTACACAACACTCTTACCAGAAACTTCCACCATTGGAACAAGCTTACCATGCTCCTGGACAGGTAGAGTATACATAGTGAAAAGTCATTATTATCAAAAACATGTACTGATTCAATGCAATTCTGTTCCAAATTCCAACAATAGTCTTCAAAGGAAGGGGAAAATTAAGTCTATGTGGAAAGGAGAGAAATAGGGGATAACATAAAGCACTGTTACAAAATAATAGGACCAGAACAAAGTAGAAGGCCTTTCCCTCCCAGACTTCAAAACCTGTTTTAAAGCACCAGTAATCAAAACAGTAGGACACTGGTACAATGATAGGCATGAAGATCAATGGATGAGAATTGAAGAGCCAGAAATGCAATCGAGTACTTACAGACCGTCCTGAATTTTTTTTTTTTACAAAGGACTAAAACACATTAAATGGTGAAAAGACAGTCTTTTGCTGGAAGAAGTGGATCCCTAGTCGCAGCTCATACCACGTACAAAAACAAACTCAAGATGCATCAGAGACCTACACGTAACCCTTAGGACCATAAAGATAACCAACCAATAAAAGGGCCTACTAGAAGAAATAAACATAGAACAGCATATAATGAGAAATGCCCGCAGAGACCAAGCAAATGGCTGGAGCCTTCGTGAGAGACGACGTCATACGAGCAAAAGACATCCACAGATTGGGGAGAAAAAAAATTTCAGAATGACACAGCCGCTAAAGGGCTAATTTGAAGAATCTAAGAACACCGCAACACCTGAATAAGAAAACCACGAATAGCCCAATCCAAAAACAGGCACGAGAAATGGATAGAAAGTTTACTAATTTCCTGGTGCACGAGGGGTAGTAAAGAGTGGAAAGCTGAAGCTTCTGTAAGCAACTGGACATTCTCTTACAGAAGGGTCACGGGAAGAGATGAGCCAGGCAGGGTGCAATGTAGCGGCAATGAAGGATGCAACTTCCCCCTAATTCTTCAGTGCTTCCTTCCCTCCACTGTCGTGATCCCAATTCTACCTTACAAACCCGGCTAGACCAGAGGATGCACGTACACCGGTACAGATAGGAACTGGAAACACAGGGAATCCAGGAGAGATGAACCCCTTAGACCACTGCTGAGAGTGGTGGAGGGAAGATGGGGGGAAAAGTAGGAACTGATGATAAGGATCTACATGTAACCTCCTCCCTGGGGGGATGCACAATAGGGAAGTGGGTGAAGGGAGACATGAGACAGTGTAAGACATGGAAAAAATAATTTATAAATTATCAAGGGTTTATGAGAGAGGGAAGGAGGGGGAAAATGAAAAGCTGATACCAAGGGCTAGAGTAGAAAGAAAATGTTTTCAGAATGATGATAGCAACAAATGTACAAATGTGTCTGACACAGTGGGTGGATGTACGGATTGCGTTAAGTGTTGTACGAGCCCCAAATAAAATATATATATTTCAATATTTACTAACGATAACATCAAAGCAACCGACAACCATATAAGGACATGGCCATGCTCCTTAGCTCTAAGAGAAATGCAAATGGCAGCAGCCATGGGCTAACATCTCCCGCCAATACTCTTAGGAGGATTTTTTTTTAAAAACAGAGAATCATAAATGCTGGAGAAGGTGTGGCAAGACTGGAACATTCTCCCATTGCTGGTGGGACTATAGAATTGTACAAACACTATGGGGATCAGTTTGTCACTTCATTAAACAAACACCAATACAATTTACCTCATGATCTTGCAATTCCTCTATTGGACACATACCCTAGAGAAATAAAGAACGTGGCACAGACAAACATGCACACATGTGCTGACCTCAGCAGTTTCCAGAAGAGCCAAAAATGGGAGCAGCCGAAACTTCAGACGATGGAAGAGTGGACAGACAGACTCTGATTCTTCATACAGCAGCACAGTCTGCGTCGTTCGGAAAAGAAGGGCGCTCTACTAAACCCCGCAGCACATAGGCAAGACGAGAGAACATTAGGCTTCGCCACGTTAGATAAAGATAAACATCTCATGGCCCCATTATTAGAAGGTTAAGCAAAGAGAAAGAAAAGTGGTTTTCACTAAAGGATACGACTTTGAAGATGAGGAGAAGGTTGGGGACAGGGGCAGTGAGGGACAGGACCGGAAATTGTGGAGGGAGAGTAGGAAGCAGGAAAAGAAGGTCTTAGGTGGGATTCAACCGGATATGATTACAGATTTATTAAGGAGCCCTGGTGACTCCATGGATACGGATCTGGCCGCTAACTGCACGGTCTCCAGTTGGAAGTCATGAGTCTCTCCAATGATAAAATGCAGGGCTTCCTACCCTGGTGTTGCCCTGCGCTGGGGACCGCTGAGTCTGCATTGACCCCGTGGCCGTGCGTCTGGTTGGGTCTTCCTGATCTGACACAGGATATGTTCTTCTTTAAAAACCTCAACAAATAACGCTAAGCACAAAAGAGTGCAGGCTCACGGCCCTCACTTGCCTCCTGCCCCTGCCCCTCTGCTGGACACATCGGTCTGAGGAGCTTCAAGAGGAAGAGAAGTAAGCCTGACGCAGACTTGGATTCTGTTCAAGATCATTTCAAGCAAATGCAAGGAACCCGAGCTTTGACCCCTTGAACGACTTCCTCCCTTGAGCAAAGGTGCTGTTGGGAACCTCTTTGCACCCCAGCTCTTTGATCTCAAGCGTGCGAGCCCACATGGGAGAACTGAGACACGACAGAAAGGAATTTAGGGGGTACTCACCCCAAACTCACTGTCATCGACTCAGTGCTGTCTTACGGCGCCTGCCTGTGGGTGTATTCAAGACGTAGACTGTTCATGGAGTGGGAAGCCAGCCTTTCTCCCACAGAGCTGCTGTTGGTTTAGAACTGCCCATCTTGCGTATCTCAGCCCAGTGCCTAATCATGGCACCAGCAGGCCTTTTTTTGGACAGGGTATATGTAGCTACCTTCAACTCCACCAGGCAACCACCATAACCACCACCACATCCTCAGTTTGCTCCTCCACCATACCTCTTCTACCACTACCATCAAAATCCGCACCACCACCACCACCCACTACCACCATTGGAGGAGATAAGTCCTCCTTGTACCCTCCCAGGATCCGCAGGATCTCACAGCCTAGTGGGCCTGCTGCCCGTCTGACAGATGAACACCAGGTCTGGTGAGTTACAGTGTCTGTTCCTGGCCCAGGGAGCTGGAGTCCCAGGCACCTTTCTCTGAAGGGCTCAGACACAGGAGCTGAGACGGACATCTCATATTGGAGGGAAGGAAGGAAGCTGGCACCCAGGCCAACAGCCTCCCCTGACCAGAATGCGGCAGGGGAATAATTGCATGTTACAGTTCATCTCACATCATAGTTTCCTGTATCTCATCTCATCTCTGTCAACCCCACCAGGCAAGTTATCATTAATCCCTTTTAACAGATGACAAAACTGAGACACCGGGACGACTTGCCTATGACCACACAAGAAAGTGGTGTAGCCAGGGTTGAGATGCAGCTTCGACTGGAAACCAGAGCCCTTTCCCCTCATCTGCTGCCGGAGTAAACTCCAACTCATTACACCCCTGCCTGCCCAACCCCCATTCTGCCCCTGTCTGACTCCTGAGCTTCCTGTTAGGAAGGAAAAGATCTGCCCCACCAAACCAAGCCCAGCCAGGCTGTTCCTCAGCTTGGCTGATGAGTCTTACAGATGGGGTCTTTCCCAGCATGCTTTGCTTTGAAATTCACACAATGCATCTGCAGGGCCTTTTGCATGAGGAAAGAGGCCGCTCTGATGTGAAAGTGCATTGTAGGAATGGGCGGACGCATACAGCCTGCTCATCACCCCACCTAGCTCATGTTCAGCCAAAGACGCATGTTGAGGTTAAGTCATAGCCTCTGCCTTCTCCTGCCCCAGGGTTCCTTACCGGGTTTTGGCCTTCTTTGAAAGATGCTTGGGGCCCCTGCAGTCCCCACCCCCTCCAATGCTAAGTTCCACAGCTCATACACTCAGAATCACAGTACAAAGGATGGCCTTTGACATTATCAAGCTCAGGCCCACTTCTCAGATGAGAAGACTGAGGTCCAGCCTTCTAGAAGATGTGCGCTCTCAGAGTGTATGCTGTTTGAGCAGACAGCACCTCCCAGCCTGTTGGATGCTGAGACACACACAGAGAAGTACATGCATGTGTTCAGTGCACAGACAGGACATTGCCTGGCCTGAGGGGACAGGACCAAGGCTCTGTCTGTCCTCAGGGGCCGAGGAAGTGACCATTTCAACACACTTGTTACCCATTCAGACACACTGCGTCTGGGGTTTCTAAAGTAGAGGGACAACCTACAAGGTGCCCTGCAAGGCACAACCTGCTTGGGAGGCCCGAGTTTGGACTCTAAGCAGGGAGCCAGATTCCCAAGTGTGCTCCCAGGAGTCACTCGCCCCCTGAGGTCCCTGCCCTAGCCCCAGTGCTTGGGGAAGGACACCCAACTAGGTCAAGGTGTGGGTTGGAAATCAGGAGAGACCAAGCCCGTTTCTCAAAGCTGTGTGATCACTGGCACATTACCTCCCCATGCTGAGCGCCCATGTCCTCGCCTGAAAAACACGGACACCCAGGTCTGTAGGCAGAACCAGGGCCAACTCCTGGGCTGTGGGCCTGGCAACATCTCAGGCATGATGGTCAGGTGTCCCCTCCTCACAGAGAAAGTGGTGAAGGCCTCAGGTTGGTCCCTTAAGGTAGGCCAGGGGGCTCCTCCAAACTTCTCTAGTATCCTTTGGGGTACCACTTCCCACCTTCCCGACATTCTCCAGGTGCAGCCACTGAAGCCAGATGCTAAAGGAGTGGTGTCCCAGCCCCAGGTACGCAGGGCCAGGGCATCCAGGTGGAGCCAGAGGCAGCAGGCTTAATCAGCACAGATCTTTCCAGACTCTGGTCCTGCACTAGCCTGCTGCCACAGAGGTAGGCACAGAGGGTGGCAGCACAGGATGTGGACCTTTAAGTGGGCAGCACGCTCTATGCCTAGAGCGGTCCTGGGCCCAGAGGATTCCCAAGTGGCCTCTCGTCTGAGTTCCCAGGCTGAGCCACTGCCCACTGGAGTTCACCAAACGCCCTCCCCGAGCTCACCCCTGAATTCCCATTCAGGCCGATCACCAATGAGACGCCAGACATGGAGGCATCCGAGGGAGTGTCCGGTCTGCCGGACACCCTCCACAGGGCTCATTATAATGTGGCAGGACAACTCCACAGGCACCCAGCTCTCCCTGCCGGACCAGGTGGGGCCTTAGGACGGTGGCGTTTCCAGGAGTTAACAAGCACCGAAGCTTCATGCCCAATGGCTGCTCCTTGGCAGGGAGGAGGCTGAGCGCTCCAGGATTCAGGTATCCTTAGGGTGGCCCTGAGGGCGAAGCTCTGCCCCACCTCCACTGCATCGCCAGGAAAACCAAGACTGGGAGCAGGGCAGGGGCTTGGAGAACAAACACATGAGGGGGTGTGAGGGGGTGAGAGACAGGGAGCAGCTCCCAAGAGTCACCTGCTCAGCTGCTGGGAGACCCCGGGATTGAGACAGGTCATGGATTGGATCGGATCCCCCCCAAATCCAGGTCTGTGATTTATAGAACAATTCCATTTTGGCAGCTACGGAATGGTGTCATCGTCCCCCATAGTGTGGTCTGATGTGAGAGGGTTGGAGGTAGAGGGGCGGTGCAACACCCTGACTCTGACCACAGTCCTGATCCGAGGACAGGGGAGTGTGTCCCTGGAGGGTGGCCCACATCGCCTTGTATCTTTCAAGTCATGAAAGGGACCAGACATCCCCTTACAGAAGGGTCGAGGGGAGGAGACGAGTCAGTCAGGGTGCAGTGTAGCAACGACGAAACATATAACTTTCCTCCAGTTCTTCAAGGCTTCCTCCCCCACTATCATGATCCCAATTTCCCCTTACAAATCCAGCTAGATCAGAGAATGTACACTGGTACAGATAGCAAGTGGAAACACAGGGGATCCAGGACAGATGATCCCCCAGGACCAGTGGTGAGAGTGGCAATATCAGGAGGGTGAAGGGAAGGTGGGGGGAAAAGGGGAACCAATTATAGGCTCTACATATAACTTTCTCCCTGGTGGACAGATATGTGGGTGAAAGGAGATGTCAGATAGTGTAAGATATGAAAAAATAGGAATAATTTATAAATTATCAAGGGTTTATGAGGGAGGGGGGAGCCAAGAGGGAGGGGGGAAATGAGGAGCTGATACAAGGGACTCAAATGGAGAGCAAATGTTTTGAGACTAATGATGGCAACAGATGTGCAAATGGGCTTGACACAACGGATGTGTGGATGGATTGTGATAGTGTTGTATGAACCCCCAGTAAAATGATTAAAAAGAAAGAAAGAGAAGAGGTGGGAGCACCACCAAGACAGGAAAGCCAGGGTGCAGCATGTCCTTCGGAGCTGGCGTCCTCGTGCTGAGAACCGCCTAGACCAGTGGTTCTCCGCCGTCCTCACGCCACCGCCCTTTGATACAGTTCCTTGTGTTCTGATGACAACCCCCCTCCCCCACCAACTATAAAACTATTTTCATTGCTACTTCATCACTGCCGTTTTACTACTGCTGTGAATCAGGCGACCCCCAAAGGGGTCACGACACACAGTGGAGAAGCGCTGGCCTAGACCCATGGGGGAGATTGATGCCAAGACACGTGGAAATCTCCAAGGGGCTTCGAAAATAAACAAGAACTCTGCTCCCCTGGCCCCACCCCCATGCAGAAAGCTGACAAAGGAAGTCCTCCTCTCGAGGGGGCACACTGAATTTGAACTTCTAGGCCCCGAAATTGTGAAAAGGGAGCCCTGGGGCAGAGTGGTTACGCATTAGCTGCCAACTGCCAGGTCAGCAGTTCAAAACCCCCGGCTGCTCCCCCCGGAGAAAGAGAGGGCTTTCAACTCCTGGGAAGAAGTAGAGTCTTGGCATCACACAGGGGCAGTCCTACTCTGTGCTACAGAATCAGTCACTGGGAGTCGCCACTGACTGGGTGGTAGTGAGGTTTCGGGAAAACTGTGATTGAAGAAACTGTTTGTGATATGCACCCATGGGTGGCATTCCCGTGTGGGCAGTGCAGGAGAACTAAGGTATTGGTCACTGAAAGAGTCCCACAGGGTCCGGGCAGGGTGAAGCCCATTTTGTGACCCACCCTCAGTATCCAAGCCATAGGAAAAGACCTCCGGATTGTCCTGGGTGCCAGGGACCCTTCTTACACCCATCTCAGAGTCTGTCCCACTGACAGGGTGCCCAGCAAAGCCTTAGCCCCAACAGACATCGAGGCTGGGCACTGGGCACTCCCTGAGCTATGGACTGATTAGGGAGAAGGAGGGCGACTCTCATCAGGGCCTCCCCTCACCCCCCATGGCAGATCTCAGATCTGAAAACCCAGCAAACCCTCCCAGGGACCCAGCTCAGGGAGGAGGAGATGGGCAGCCTTTCAGAACCAGCTCCTAAGCAGACCCTCTCGGAGTGTGACCCGGCAGTCCTGCTTATCTCAGCCTGAGTGGTGACGGTGGATGCCAAACTCTGGCTCTGCCCTCCCTGGCCTGTCCCAGCCTGTTTCCTCATTGGTAGAATGGGCCTGTACTTCTGTCTTGCAAGACTGTAGGTCAGAGGGCCTCCCTAGGCCTGAGGTTATTGGGTGGAGAGACTGGACTGAGAGGGGGGCTTCAGGAGGCCCCAGGGGCAGAGGGCTGCACAGGCACAGTCACGGGGACCAGGGATGTGAAGCAGAGAATGGGTTTCCTTGGCCAAGACCCAGCCATCGGTGAGGACACGCCTTACTGAGACCTCACACAATCCAACCCACCCTGTCCTCTTTGCCCACCTGTCTCTTCTCTGTGTATCCCAGCCCCTCTGCAGCCTGCTGAGTCCACCTCTGTAGCCATCTCTCCGTGTCTCCCTATCAGGTCCTGAGAGACACCTAGCCGTATCCAAGGGACCTCACCCAGCATACCAGCCTCCCCAGGGCAGCGCCAGTCAGTTCCCTCCTCCAGGGAGGAACAAGGAAGAAGACCAGCTCCACTCAGCCAGGACCGGGGCAGGACCATGCCCCCACACATAGCTTGGATGACGGCAGCCCTGCCTTTCCAGGTTGGGTGGTGGCCATCTGTGCGCCCCAGAGACTAGTCAGGAAAGAACTTCACAGGAGAGACTTTCTGCGCACAGCCAGAGGCCTCTGCCCCCGCCCCCCAAGACTGCAGCCTCCAGCCTGGCTAAGCTCAGTACCAGGAAGTGAGGGAGCACAGACTGGGGCAGTATGTGTGTGGGGGGTGGGGTGGGGGGAGAGTGACTGGAAGGTGACACACAGGCCAGGGGCAGGCAGAGAGACAAAGTGGCATTTGGAGGAAAGACCAAAGAACCTGCCGCCCACAGCTTGGGCTTGGGACTCACTCTGCCCCGCCACCGGGTGAAAGAGCTCCCCTTGTACTCTGGGCTCTGGCCTGCAGATCTGGGACGTGCCTGCCCTCAGACTTACTCCACCCACCCCTACCCCCCATTTTATAGCCAAGAGCCTCTCTCCCTACCCCCTCCCTGAGGGACCTGCTGACTCTTAATTCCCACCCACTACTGCCCCACCTCCTGCTGGCAGCTGGCAACCAGGCTAGTGCCTCTCCTAGCCCATGTTTCTCATCTCTGTCCCCTGCCGCAGATGCCAAGGTAACAGGGCAGCTCCCTGGACATGTCCCCTCCCTGGCCCCCATCCCCACCCCAGGCTCCTGCACGGGATGCCAGTCAAGGGCAGAAGCCCCTCCTCCACTCCTAAGTTGTCAAAACAGATACCAGCAACGACACAATCAAAGCCTGACCCCATCCCCAAGAGCCCTTCTCTCCCTCTCCCCTCCACTCAAGCCTGGGAGCTCTGGGGAGGAAGGAAAGGGGCCCAGACAGTTCAGCCTTAGCCACTTCCCTTGTCTAAACCTCAGCTTCCCCATCTGTGCAGTGGGGACAGTCTGAGGGCTGCCCCTAAAAACACCTCTAAACTCGCTGCCACCAAGTCCACGCCCACTCCGAGTGACCTAGAGAAGAACTGGGCCCTGTGGGTTTCCAAGGCCAGCACTGAGCTATGGGAGCAGAATGTTGTGTGGGTTTGAAGGGCTGATCTTCGGCTCAGTAGCTCAGTGCACCCTCACGCAGCCACCAGGGCTCCTCGAGCCCCTACAGCTGTGTGGAAATATGGACCCTCCACTCTGAGCTGTCACTGGGCCACACTCTCCTCTCCTCAAGCCGCTCCCACTCTCGAGGGCCAAGGATGGCCTCCTGAGGGCACAACTTAGCCAAGAGTCCACAGCTGCAGGGACTTGGGGAGTAAGTGTTCCGGAAAGGGAGCAAGGGAGTCCCAGCCGGGGGCCCTGGGCAAGTGTCCTTCCATCTCCCACCTTACGGGAGGTGTCAGCGAGACATGGGTGGATTTGAGGAGTCTGACCCTGAACCTCGGAAGGGCAATCAGATTGAATGGCATCCCCCTGTGAAAGGGTCCGGGATGCTTGGTGAGGGCAGATGGGGCAGCCTGACGCCGGGCAGAAATGCAAGGGGAGGGTCTGTGTACCCATTGGCTGTCAGGGGCCATGTGTGGAGTTCTGAGAGTCCATCCCCCACGGGGACGTGGGGTGACACCACATGGGTCTCAGGATGCAGGCACAGCACCAGGGCCTGTGAGCCTCCGGGTGTCCAGAGAGAAAAGGGGACTGTTTGTTCCTGGGCAGGGAAGCAGATAGGTAAATGAGCAGCCCTTGGCAGAAGACAGACTGAGGGTGTCAGTCACCTTGAGTACACACCCCACTGACCCTGCTCCACCAGGAAGCCCACCCACCCCCACACCTGTTTGCTCAGTGGCTCCCAAGAATGCTGGGTACAGAAGACTCCTGGCTGCAGGTCTAGGGATGGAGGCTCGGGGAGGTTGGCACCGAGCCTCAAACTGTGGGGCCTGGTTAAAAAGCCCTCTATGCTTCGAGCTGGGGTCCCTGGTGCCTGTGGTGAAGGACCTGACTGCCTGGCTGGTGTTAGAAGCAGGCTCAGAGGTCTGGGGGGGAGGCAGGCTTGGGGGGGGTGTGCTTGGAGGGTCACAGCCTTCTACTCCATGGAGCAAGTCTCCTAGGCATGCAGGGCAGGCCTCCCATTGAAATGGACACAGAGGCTGCTGACGACAACGTCACGTCTGTGACAATGCCATTTCTCAGGCCCCATCCTTCCCCATAATCAGCCTGGAGCACCCCGGGTTGGGGTATATCTGCAGCCATGGCTCAGTCTGTCAGCTCATCCAGAGGGCAGTGGGGGGTGGAGGCTGAATGTGGCCTGAGACACCCCTGCAGGGAAGGGGAGGTGCGGACTCGATCTGTGAGTCTTGTGCTCGTCAGAAGTCAGGGACTGGGACGCTCCCTACCTGACCTCAGGCCTCCCTAGTCAGGTCGGGGAAGAAAGCAGGGCTTTTAATCTGTCCAAACTAATGCAGTCACACCGGACACAAGGAAATCGGGACAGACCTGACGGGCTAAAGTTTGGGTGAAGTGGAATGGTAGCTAAGATGGGGAAAAGCACAGGTTCAAGGCCAGGAATAGGAAATTAGGAATTGACAAAGTGCACCTGGTCCGGAGACAGGGGCAAGACGCTGGATTCCCACCAGCACAGTCAACCGCCGTTGCTTCCAACTCTGCCGCTCAGGAGACTTGGTTTGCTGTGCCGTGTGCACACACCCTGCCCTTGTTCTCTAAGAGGCAGATGGAAGCTTCTGGTGCGGCATCCACCTGTCATGGTCCCCATTCTGGCTACTGTTCCGGAATACCCAGGGTTGACAAGTCCACTGTACTTCAGTTTCAATTCTTCAGGCAGGCCTGAACTGGGGAGAAATTGTTGGGAGTCTGTGAAGAAAGTAACTTTCTCACTTTGGGGAAGAGGAAACCTCCCTCCATTCACAGAAAGTAACGGACCTGCCCAAGGTCACAGGGTGTGAGTGCCACAGGCCTCACTGGTCCCACAGGGGCCCTGCTTCCCTGAGGGAGATTCTACGGGCCTGGCCTCACATCCCTCATGGTCCCCACCCTCGGGCGTAGGTAGGGAGTTCATGAACCTGGTTCACTAACTCCCTCCTGGACAGAGCCCAAGTTGTCTTGGCCAGAGCACCAGAGGGAAGGCACCTGGGAGAATGAGGAATGAGGCCTAGCACTCCCACTGTGAGAGTCTAGAACATTCTGAAGTTTGGAGGGCTGGGTACAGTCCCGAGTGAAAACCAGGCTCTGGGGTGGGAGGTGGACCTCAGCTGGACCCCTACCTCCACCAGGAACTTAGGTAACAGGGACAGTCTGAATCAACATGTGGCAACGCCTCTCCCCTTCCCATGGGCCCCCCGTCCTGAGTGAGGGTCCCAGATGGGCCTTCCCTGGGATCCTCCCACCCAAGACCTGCCTGAAAGCCCAGCCAAGGGGGTCAGGATCCTGAACGGAAAGCTGAGAAAAGAGACAGGTCAGGGTGACCCCACCTGATTGAAGAGGCCTCGGGGGATGATGGGCCGGGCTCAGGCTGGGGAGCAAGGCAGCGTGGATTCGAGTCCTGACTGGAGCATCTCCTTAGCTGTGGGACTCTGGCCTTTGCCCCCTGCCTTTGTCATTATCTGTTTAAAAACAAGCCTATAATAACACCCTCCCTGACTCGTCCCCGGGTGCCGGTGGCTCTACAGGCATGAGAAAACGTCCACCACTAAAAGCAATAAAGCGTAAGGGATCATTACGACAAGTCAAGGCTTAGATGAGGCGGATTCGCCTGGGGTTACACGGCCAGGCAGCCTCAGTCTTCCTTTCAGTAAAATGGGGAGCGACCCTGCGCCTTCCAAACCCCAAACCAAACCTACTGCCAGGGTGTCGACTCCAACCCACACTGACCCTTTGAGACAGACGGAGAGGGACAGTCTGCAGGGGTTCCAAGGCTGTGGCCTCTGTAGAAGCAGACTGCCGCTTCTTTCTGCTGGAGGATTCAAACCACCCACCTTTCAGTTAGCAGCCAAGCACTCGACCACGGTGCCCCCAAGGGCTCCTTCTCCCTGCCGTCAAGTTGAAACCGCGTTATAGGGCTTCTGAGATGAAACCTTCAGGAACCAGAGAGTCTCCTCTTTCTCCCATGGAGCAAGGGCAGCTGGTGGTTTTGAACTGCTAGCCGTGCCAGTTGGCAGCCCAGCAGGCCCAGGACATCACCAGGGCTTGTTCCCAGTATCTACAGAGTAGGATGGGGAGGGGGAGGGGCCTCACCCAAAGCAAAAGCTCACTGCCATTGACCAAGCTGGTTCTCAACCTAGAGAGAAGGTAGCTGTCCCTGTGGGTTCCCAAGACCGGAGCTCTTTGACGAAAGCAGAACACCTCACCTTTCTCCCTCAGAGCGGCTAGTGGTTTCAAACTGCTGACTATATATATATATATATATATATATATATATATATATATATTTAGAGAGAGAGAGATCCCACTACACCACCAGGCTCCTTAGATGTCACAGATAGGTATTTTTTGTTTAATAGACAAAATGCCGACTCGCAGCAGCACCAGGATCGGAAATTCAGCACCACTCCCACACCCACCCCCACATCCCTCGTCCCAGACCACAGGTTCAGTGATTCCCCAAGCACAGTCCCAGGATGGAAGGGCTTCCCTGGGAACCCAGGGCCAAGTCACTCTAGACCAACAGGGTTGGAAGTAGGGGTGGGGTGGGGGTGTTTAAGGGTCTGTGTTTTAACCAAGGCTCCAGGGGGCTTTGCTGTCTGCCAGAGTCTGAGAACACTGCCCATCTGAGACCCACCTCCCACACCCTGCTCTCCCATTCCTGAGCTTCCACTTGGGCAGAGGGAGTCAGGGAGGAGAAGGGTGGTTATTAAATAGTAAAGAGATCCCATAATTAGTTAATGAAACCACGGGCTCCTGGAGAGAAGCCACCAGGGGGGTCAGACATCAGAAGATAATTGAAGAGACAGAGCTATCCGGTCTCTATCCATCTGTTGGTCTCATCTCTGTCCCCCTCCGGAGTCTGCCCTCCTCCTTCCCAGGCTTCGCCGACCCCTCCCTTCCAGCGGCGTGGCCGCCGCACGTGGAGCAAGGTCTGGCCTGGTGGGTGGAGGGCAGGGGAGGGTTTTTCCATAACCATCTGGGCGTTGGATCTTGAGTTTTAAACCACATGACTGGAAACCACTTCTAGGAATTGACTCCCTGAAATCATTAGCAATTAATACCAGATACCCGTCGACCGAGGTGGTCACCAGGGCAATGGTCACACAATGAAAAATTTAAAGGGCTTCTCAGGGCTCAGAAGGGGGACACCTTCAGGGGGTGGGTGGTCCAACGGGCTGGAGGGCAGTAAGGGAATATTTCACGACACGGAAAAAGCCTGCCTGGGACATGTTAAGCAAAAGGCAGCAGCCCAGGAAGTGGTTTATAGGGTTTTTTAATGTAATTTTTAAGACAAAAATATCAAACTGCTCACAGTGGTGAGCTCTGACTAGTTATTTCCTTCATTGCATTTTTTTATCCTCCAATATTTTCCACAAAGATGGTGATTCAATAATTAAAAAGTGTTGTTGTTCTGTTGCTTTAAGTGACCATCTGATTTAGATGGAGAGTAGTGTGTGTGGTGGAAGGGCAGGAGGTTTGGTGCTTGGTGTGGGGTGTGTGGGGTGTGTGTGTGTGTGTGTCTTTTAAGAACTTGGCAAAGGCCTCATTGCCACGTCAGCATCACTGACCTGCTAGAAGAGGGAGTCCTCCCCGCCTCCCCGCCACACGCCCCAAAGAAGTATCTGCAATGCATGTGGTGCCAGGGAGCATGATGAGAACCAGCAAGGGGCACGTAGAGAAGGTGAGTTTGTTCAAATTCACCACTGTGAATTTTTAAGGGGCAGATCTGTCTAGAGATGAAAGGTAGTGAGCCCCCTAAGCCTTGCAGTGTTCAAACAGAGGCTTGATGCTGCTGGGAGGGTCAGACTTGGCAACAGAGCTGGGTATGGCACCAAGATCCTTGACAAGCACCACTTCAACACTGAGCTCCCATCTCTGCCCCAAGGAAGGGCCTCATGGTTGCTCCCATCTCTGCACCAAGAGCCTCGTGGCCAGATGGTCGCATTGGAAACAAAAACTGCCCCAGAGTCTCATCTTCCTGCTGACCCCCTAGGAGGCCCCCATAAATAACCTTGGGGGGGGGGGAACAAACATTTTTCCCCAGATGAGGGCTCTCAGCCTTTGGAGAGGAAGGCTCCTGGCTATTTCCGCAAGGTAATGAGTGACCAGGGCAGCCTTCCTCATTGGCATACTCAACCCCCTCTGGCCTTGATGGGCAGAGGGGGGGGCTCTCCAAGGCAGGCCTGGCACCAAGCATTTCCTCCTCATCCTCTCAGTTGACCTTCACAGAAGCTCAGGGAGCAGTCTGGCCATCCTTGCGTGCTTCACAGACCAGGAAACGAAGATGCAGGGAGCTTAAGAGAGCTGGCCCTGCCAAATGGCTCCTGCAATGTGGGGCTGGTCCACCCTGAGGTCTGGCTGACCCTGGAGCCAAGCACAAGCCCAGGGGTCCCCAGCTGGCTCCACAGGGCCCTCTGACATGTGCAGAAGCCCAAGAACCATGCTACAGTTGGCACTATCTCCTAGCCAGAGACCAAGCTGCTGCCCCACCCTGCCATCAAAGGGGCATGCAGATAAACCTTGGATTGCTAGTACCCTTGCAGACACACCCTCCCTCTCCCCAGTTCCACCTCTGTCTGCTCAGATAGGGCAGGAGTCAGGACAGTGGGCTGCCCTCACGAGAAAGAACGGGCCCGACCCTCATTGGCTGCAGGGTCACAGAGGAATCACTTGGACCCACCCCTCCCTATCCCACTGCTACTCCATGTCATAAATGATGGCAGCTGCTCAGGTACTGTAGCAGGAACATTCTAATATTTCATCTCTCAGAGGAGCTCTGAAAATCCACCAGGGGCAGTCCCAACTGTACCAGTATATGCATGTATTGCTGCTACTATTATCAGTGACAACAAATGAATATGTATTGAGTGCCTGAATATGGCATGGGGGTGCAAAGGTAGTACATTGGGCTTTGATCCACAAGGTCGGCAGTTTGAAACCACCAGATGCCCAGTGGGGGAAAGACAAAGCTTTCTACTCCCCAAAAGAGTCACAGTCTCTGAAAAATCACAGGGGCAGTTCCCTCCCTTAGCCCTATAGGGTCCCTATGAATCGGCATCGATTTCATGGCAGTGACTTTGGTTTGGTCTGACCTAGTGCATACCAAAACACCCTGCCGTGGCTTTTTAATGACTCCGTGGAAAAGAGTAGACCTATTCTGTAGGGTTTCCACACCTTTAAATCTTGTTTTATTGTTTTTGGGGGGAGGCATTACTGCCCTCTGGTTGTCATGGTAGCTACCCAGCCTTGCTCCTGAAGAGCTGCTGCTGGATTTGAACCGCACTAAACCACTACACCACTGGGGCTCAGCCGCCTTTAAATCTTTAAGGGCACATTCAGCCTCTTCTTCCTCCCAAGGAGTGGCTGGTGAGTTTGAACTGCTATCTTTGCGGTTAATGGTGCAACATTCAACTGTCGGCACCACCAGGGCTCCCAGATACACATTGAAAACGCTCATATGAGCAGGAACACATATTCCCAGGGACGCTTGTTTCCTGGTCCAGGAGTTTCTACCAGGTAAGCCTCTGGCCAGGCTCCACCTCCCTGCCTCAAGTTACACCCCCACCCTGAGCTGTTCTTCGGATTGGTCTTTCTGGCAGAACAAGATCACACTCAGCTAGGCCCCCTCAGCACCCCCTCCCTTGGAGTTTGGTTTCCCTGCAGGAGTGTCCCACCTGAGCCCATCCACCTGGGTTTGCAGGGAGCCCATCCTCTACCTAGTGCCACCTGCCACTAGGCAATATCAAGGCAAACTCTTTATTAGTAAACTCTTTGGGCCCAGGACCCAGAGGCACATTCTCCAAACAATCTCTTGGGTTCACTTGGTTCCAAAATCCGGAGAACAGGGTTCCCTCTAAAACGCCAACATGTTAGAGCTCATTTGATTATCATTGCAACCACCCTTATAATTATTAGAAAGATTCCAGTTTTATAGACGAGGCTCAGAAAAGTTCCTACACCCTTTGATTTCAACTGCTGTTGAAAAGTTTTCAGAACCCTGCCCCCTGTCTCCCACCGACCTCCGGGTGTGGCCTCTGTAGATGGAGGCTGGAGGCATGGCCGCAGGCAGCGCCCTAGTCCCTGAGGACAGACCTCACCCCTTTACCCCCGGAATGTCTTCACCACCCTCAAGATCCCCAAGGGCTCAGGAGGCCATGAAATAGATGTGAAGTGCCTGCAATAAGCTGTTTATAGTTTTATTGTGTGTCCTTTATCCACGAACAGGAAAAAGGCAGCTCTACGCCTGCAGCACTGAGACTTCCCACTTCCTGGGCTGCACTGAGCGCCGCCCCGCCCCTTTTCCTACTTCGTGTCCCCGGGACACGTCCCGCCATTCTTTCGACATTGTGCAAACGTCTGCATAGCTCGGCAGCGCGCTTCTGATCGACTTTCAGGTACACTCTAAGACCGAACACGCGGGGCAAATCGCTTTGGGGCGTGGTCTGGCCCCGACCCTGCACTGTCCCCGAAGGCAGCGGGTGCTCAGACTCAGAATCAGAACAGAGGAGGGAGTGGAGCGAGGGCGGGGGTCTTCTGTAGTCTGCTCTAGCATGCCATCGGGCGCTGCACCTTTCCACTGATGGACCCACTTTCTGGCCTGCCCGTCTTCCTCCCCGGCTGTCAGTGCAGTGGAAGGGGCCACGCCATTTCACTTCGATGCCAAAGATCAGGATGGAGCGAAGAGGCTTGCCACAGAATCACCGATGGCGCCCCATCCAGTCATTGCTGAAGCCCAGAGGGGCTTTGGCTTGTCTGATGTCACGGGAAAGAATCAAATCCACCTTCCCATGGAAAATAGCATTGCCCAGACAGCCAACACATACATAGCACTTCCTAGGGCCAGGCCTCTTGCAGGAGTCCTGACGCCAGAGTGGTTGGAATGTTTAGCCACTAACCTGAAGACTGGAGGTTCAAATCCACCAGAGAAAGAGGTAGCAGCCTGTGTAGACCTTGAACATAGGCTCCCAGACTGATGTGGCCTGTCCCCCACCCTCTCTTCAGAACACAAAGATTGCTCAGCGCCCACTGGCAATTAAAAAGGACGGCCCATCATCTGGGATCAAAGTGTAGTCGGCACCCCCTAAACCTCTTCAGAAGGGTTCTGCTTTCACAGTGGTTATGCAGCGGGCTGCTAACTCCAGGGTCAGCAGTTTGAAACCAGCTGCTCCACAGAAGAAAGGCAGTCACAGAGGGCGACCCAGCCCGACTTCTTGGGAACTCCCAGGGGCTGTTTTACCCTGTCCCGAAGGCCCCCGTCACCAGGAGTCAGCATTGGCACCACGATGTCAGCAGTTTGGGTTTGTTGGGTTTTATGTTGGTGTATCTTTTCAGCAGCCTCCAGGCGGAGGCACCACTCACTTTGGAAAACACTAGTAGATACCCTGGGGAACCCCCCAGGGCCCTTTCTGTCATAGAGGGTCATGGAGTTGAAATCAGTTCTCCGAGCAATGGGTCTGGTTTGGGCTCATGTGCCAGACACTGTCTGACATATTCCACATACATGGATTCACAGAACTCTCATGTCACCCTAAGAGGCCAGTACAGTGGGGTTCTGTTCGCCATACTGGAGGTTCTGGAACTCTTGCGTATTGAGTTAGGGCACACATGACTGGAGAGACAAGAGGCGGGAGCTCCCTAGGTAGCTTAAGTCCTGAGGCTGGGCTCTGTAGGCTCGCCTACAGAACAGCCCTTTGTGGGGTTACTTTCCTTTCCCCTGCACCCAGACAGGTTTCTGGAACTCTAGCTACCCAAAGAGAAAGAAAACCAGCCAGAGTGTCGCCTCCCTGGCCAAGGCCACTCCTCGGCGTCACAGCAGGGGGAGGGATTGGAAGCCAGGCTTCCTGGTGCCCAGCCTCCAGCACCCTGTCGCCTCTCAGCACTCGCTCCATGCACAAGGGCCAGACTGTTAAAGGACATGACGCCCAGCCCAGCATGTCTGGCAAAGCTGGAGGAGGCGCTCAGAGGGGGAGCATGAAGGTCCTTTCCAGAGCAGCCCCCCCTCCAAGTGGTCTTTATTAAGGCTGATGCTGAGAAGGGCCTGTCTAGAGGGCCCCTTTCCCTCTTCCTCCCCTCCCCACACCCCACTCTGAGCCAGAACCTCGTGGGGCTGGAGCACTTTCTGCACGTGACTGCTGACTGCAGGTGCCTTTTCTGGCTGACTCGGGGTTCACAAAAGGCCAGAGCAGCCCCTCACACACGGGGCCCAGAGGAAGTCTGTGGTTCCTCTCTCGCGGGGCAAAAAGCCAGGATGCAAACAGAGGCCAGCCACTGGGTTCCCCAGATCTGGGCTCAGGAATAGGGTGGGCAGAGCTGCCCAGACCCTGCATTCCGGCCCTTGCCAAAGTGTCCCCCAGTGCCGGGCACACACACACACACACACACACACACACACACACACGACGGACTTATTCATTCAACTGTCATTTCCTGAGTGCCACTGGGTGCCAGGCCTGATGCCAGGAATCTGAGATACAGAACGGGCTGGGGGGGGGGGTGTATGGGGGGGGGGAGGGGGGTTGATATTCCACACACCCCACAACAGCCGCTACAGGGAACATACATAAGTGCTCAGGGTAAACACGTACCACAGAAGGAGGGTGAAGCCGAGGATGGGTTTGGGGAAATGAGGGGGAATCAGACCTACTTCCTTCTCAGGAAACTTAAGAGTCATGATGGAGAGACCCAGTCACCCCAAGAGGCAGAGCTGGTGCCACAGAGCCGGAAGTAACTAGCGTGGGGTGCACATCCAGACTGTGACACTATCTCGAGCCTGCGAAGCAGGTTGCACCCCTCGTGAAAGAAGAACCAGGCACCAAAGAGAAAGAAGCGGTCCCATGCCGAATTTCAGAGTGTTCGAGGTAGAGGTGTGACTCCACGCGGTACGTGCCTGGAGAACTCACTGTCCCTCGGGCCACCCACTGACCGAGTGCCCACTGCTCGCTCCCATGTACAGACTAGGAAACAGGGCCCAGAAGCTAGAAATGGGCAGGACCAGGAGTTGCCATGCCCACCTCCATGTCAAGGCAGCCACTGCTCTGTGGACAGGCAGAAGGGATGCTCCAGGCAGCACAGCGGAGTAAGCTTGAGGGAGGGTGTGTGTGTGTGTGTGTGTGTGTGTGTGTGTGTGTGTGTGTCCCCACATGCCCACAGACTCCACTGTACATAAGACGGAGCCCGGGATCCAGAAGCCCCTGGGAACTGAGTAATGCGGAGGGTCTTGGCAGAGCAGGAAGAGATGCCCAGTGAGAAAGCACTTGCCTAAAGTCACACAGCATACTGAGAAGTAATCCAAGAACCAGAAGACAAGCCTCTCCCCTGCCCTTGGCCACTGGTCCATGTCAGCACCGAGTGAATCAGCTGCTGACAGGAAAGCCATGCGATATATGGGGGAACCCTGGGGCATGAGTCAGGACAAGGCACCCCTGAGACCCTGCCAGCTGGCTGCTTCCAATGGCTGTCTGCTGGCTCTATGGTTGGTGGCCTGGGCTCAGGCTGGCCTGGGGGCCACCGAGGCGGGGAGCAGCCCTTGCCAATGGGCTCTGTTTAACTCTGAGTTTCCCCTCCTGGCTCCTCAGAGCTGGGACCCAGCTCAGAGGAGGGGAAGCCAGTGGGCAGGGCAGTTCCTGCTGAGATTAAACGGGCGCCAGGGCCCACTCTCCCCCCCACCCCTTGCCCTGTCCTGTCCAGGGAGGGCAGGCAGTGCTGATCTCGCCTGAGGGCCCTTCCCTCCCTTCCCATTTCTCTCAGGGCAGACTCCTGACCGTTTGATCCTGCGGATTAAACGGCAGCCCCCCCTCAGCACTTCCTGTGGGGTGCAGGAAGTGGGTATAACGGTTTGGAGCAGGGCGGAGGGGAGTTGAGGCTGAGCCAAAACTAGGGGGCGCCAGCTGGCCCCAGAATTTCCAGAGCCAAAGGAGTGTCCTGGGCTTGATCTTCTCAGGCCGGGGACCTGATCCAGGGACTGGCAGCAGGGGCAAGGCGAGTGTGCCTGGTACATGGGCGGGGGTGGAAGAGCTTCCAGAAGGTAACTCAAAAGTGGGGTGGGGAGTGGAGGGGCTGTCCGTACATGACAGGAACTTCAAAGGGGCCTGGAAGACAGGGACCAAATTGGAAGCCCTCCCTGGACTCACGCGGGCAATGCCTGAGTGTGACTAACCCCTCACCCTCCTTCCCCAAGGCCTGTCTTCCCGGAAATCCACCCCACTACTGGCTCCCAGCCCCACCACTGACCCAGAGGCCCCACCTTTCATGGGCCAAGCCAGGGGCCTGGTTGGAGACTGCTCCCACAAGCAACCCCTCTCCCCCCACCCATCACCACTCTGTAGCCCCATGCCCTTCATGATAGCTACTGCCTCTCCCATGGTAGAATCCCGCCCCTCTCCCTTGCGCATAGACGGCCCATGTTCAATTCTCAGCAAATACACTCTATGCCTAGCCATGAGCCACCTGCCAGTGGAGGCCTGTGCATCGCTAGCATGCGGGGTGGGTTTCAGGAGAGCTCCCAGATGAAGACACACAAGGAAGACAGTCCGGTGGTGTTCTACCTGAAAACCAGCCGAGGGACATGCTGGGGGTCGCCACCGTCCTATGCTGCTGGCCTCCTGGTGAGTGAGGGACCCACTAGGTGGTGGCTGGCAAGGCTTGCCAGTGCCCAGGCTGGGTACACCAACAGAAGGAGACAGAGTAGACTAACTAGACATGGCTTCTCTCTGGCCCCCCAGCCAGGGCCGTTTCCTCCAGTCCCCAGCCTTAGACCTCCCCAAAGAGACCAGGCTCCTCCCTCCTCCCCCCTCACTAAAGCCACTGGTTTGTCTCCCTGTGGTCCCAGGCTGCCGACCACGAGATGGGCAGTCTGAAACCAACGGCCGCTCCTCAGAGAAAGATGAGGCTTGCAGTCTTGGCGGGAGGGGGGGGGGCACTCCAGCTTGTCTCAGAGGGTCACTATGGGGCAGAGTCCACTCGATGGCCATGAGTTGTGAGGCATGTTTTTCTTTGCCCACTGGATTGACCCCCCCATCCCAGTACATTCCTGGCTTTGTCTGCCCTGCCTCAAAGCCCTCAGCGGCTCCCACTATCGACCACAGACACCTCACCAGATGCCTGCCCTCGTCCCACCCCGACGCAATCAACGGCTCTTCCCGAGGCCGCCCTGAGCCTTCTGGCCTCCCGGCTCTATCATGGCATTGAATGCTCTGAAACCCTCAATCCTTCCAGCGCATCCCAAACGCCACCCACCCACCCACCTCCCACTCACTGCCACCACGGAGTCCCTTCTGACTTGGCGAGGCCCTCGGTGGGTTTTCTCACAGCTATGTAGCTTTGTAGCTTTCCGGGCAGATCTGCCTTGCTCTGGAGGAGCAGCGGGTGGGCTTTGAACCGCTAAGCTCAGGCAGCCTAAGCCTTACACCTCAATCCCCGGGTGGGGGTGGGGCCCTTCAGGGAGTGCTCCCGACTCCTCCGGCCCCTCTTTCACTCATCATGCACACAGCCCCAGGCCTCCTTGTTACAGCCCTTCCCCAGAGGACTGGAGGATGGTAGCACGTGGCATCACATGGTGACAGAGCCTCCCCGTTGGGTGCCCAGGAAACACGATTCCACAAGAACCTCCCCTCTCCACCCCGGGTACCTTTGGCCAGTCCCTTTTTCTCCCAGCAATGCCAGGCTCTATATTCCAAGAGGGATCAGTGCCCCCCACCCCCCGACCCGTCCCATCTCATCGATGACCAACTGGCACACGGGAGTCCTGGCAGGAGGGGCAACTCAAGTCTCACTGGTGCCTGGAAGCTCTCTTTTCTTGGTCCAGGTCCGTCCCGAGTCTCAGCTTTTCTGAAACACACACACACACACAGTCTCCTCCACAGGGCAGCCCACCCTAGCACTTTCCAGCTGGTTCTAAAGGATACAGCTTAGCTTCCTTCCTGTAGCACCTGGTCCCGCTCAAGACAGACAACAGGTGCCCAAGCTGCCGTCACTTCCACCCTCAGTCGGGCATGTGGTAGAATAGCTGGATTCCAGCCGCCAGCTCTGGACAGACCCAGGACATTCTTCCTGGCCACAAGCCTTGGGTAGAGCACAGCTCTGGCTAGGTCACCTCCTCCATGCTGGCTCTCTCCGTGGCCCCTTGTATGTGTTAGATATGCAGCCGGCGCTGGGTGTGTGTGTGTGGGGGGGGGGGGGTGCTCTTTGGTCTGTCTAGGTGAGCATTCACCAACGTCCAGCAGGATTACAGAGAGCTGCACCTGAGTCCAGGTGACACACGCCCCTGCACTCCGAGTGGTGGCAGGGGCAGTTGCTGGACGTCCCTCACCACGTGGAGAAGGGCTGCCGGTAACCCCCACCCCTTCTCAGAAGGGGCCCCTTCTCTGGAAGGACTCCGGAGTGACTGCCATGGATGGAGGTCCGCCCGCAGGTGGCTCCTGCCCTTGCCATGTCGCCGGACAGTGCCACCACCCCTGTTTGACCGATGAAGACACTGAAGTTTGGAGGGGGAGTGGAATCGGCGGCAGTACGACCGCGAAGCCCAGGTGTCTGACACACGGCCTGCCCCAGAGTCCCTGCCCCCACACATCTTTGAGCTCAGGCCCTTCAGCCCCAGGAACTGAGCCTGGCCTGTGGCAAGGACCTGGGGCCCTGGCCTTGACCGGCCCAAGGTTCACCAGGTTTTTCCCTTCCCCGCCCCACTCGCTCCGATAAGAACTGGCTTCCGCACTGGGCTTCCTAGGAAAAAACCCCAGAGATAGCCGAAAGCCCCTCGGAGTTTCTGATCCACAGATCCAGAGGGCCAGTTCGGCCGAGCTCTCCAGCGTTGGGGTGGAGAGCCTAGGGATTTGCGCCCCATCAGAGCAAAGAGGGGGGACCCTGAGGGCAGTGAGCTCACGTTCGTTCCCGATTCGCTTGCCACATCTGCGTTCTGCGCACAGAAAGCAGCAGAGCCGGCGACGCGGCCGGGCCACCCGGGGCTGCGCTGCACCGCCTCTCCTCTGCCAGCCCTGCCCGAGGGTCCGGGGCCTCAGCGAGGAGGGACAACGCGAGCCCGGGGTTCGCCAGGCTCAACCTATTCCCATTACTGGAACCGGAGAGATTCCTGAACCCGGGGCCACACTGCGGGCTCTTGGCGGAGCCGGACAGTGGAGGGGGCAGGAGGGCGAGTGGGGCGGGAGCAAGCTCCTTCTCACCCACCAGCTGTCTCCGCGGCCCGAGCGGGTCACTTGTTCCGAGAAAGCTGCGCAGGCCGGCTGTGGGAGAAGAAGGAACTAACTCTACGTCCGGACCCCTTTCTCACCTGCAGGCTCCGCTTTTTGCTCCGCGCCGCAAGCCTCGGAGACTCCCGCTAGCGTCCCAGATTGCGTCCAACTGCGCTGCGCTCCACTAGAGCACTGCAGCCGCCCCCTCCTGGCAGCCGGCGCGGAACGTGAGGACCTCGGCCAGACCCCGCCCCCTCTCTTGGCCACGCCCCCGGGTCAGCCTACGGGCACGCCCCCCCCCCCCCGCCCGGACTCCACTCGGGTCGGTCCGTCAACCCCCGTCCCCGGGCTCGCTGGCAGGCCACTCGCGTATGGCTCCGCCCCACCATGGCCTCCTAGTCAGTCTCGGCCAACCCAGCCTCGGAGCCCCGGGGGCCGCGGCCCGGCCCGGCCCGTCCCAGCCCCTCCAGCCTCGCCGCCGGGCGCTGCGTCTGCTATCTAGCCCTGGGTCTGGACTCCTACCCCTGTCCCCCGCGGCCGGCCTTTTCTTCCGCGCCCCCTGCCCAGGCCGAGACGCACCCCCCCCAAGACACGCCCCCCTAAGACCCGCCCACCGTCTCTGCCTCCTTCACGTTCTGCTCAGCCCAGCCCCACTAGCTCGACAGGCTGAGGACACGCCCCCGACACGCCCCTTTTCCGCTTCAGCGCCTCCCCAAGTGACCGGCCTTGCCAACCCCAACCCGGGCGGCCCCAACCCCCACGTTGGCATTCCAGCGCGGGTGCATCCGGGTGCAACCGGGTCTCGGCCGCGTGGGAGCGTTTGTGTACCTAGTCCGGCCGGCCCGTATCAGGAGACCTGGGCCTAGGGGCTTTTAAAAAGGCCAAAAAAACAGCTATTGTTTATTGAACATTTGCCTGGGGCCAGGCCTTATGCCAAGCACTGTCAAACGCCCTTGTCTTTACAGCGATACACAGTGCTGGTGTATGCGTCCACTTCACTCTTGAACAGCCTGAAGCGTTTCCAGTGCCCTGAAGCCCTCTGGGACTCAGCGATCCTATGTACAGAAAGGGCCCCGCTCCACAGGGCAGTTGTCATATATGAGCCGTTGGTGCGGTCGCTGTGTCCAGCCCTCTCGTCGAGGGTCTCCTTTTACTCTAACTCTAAAATGTTGAAGAGCAGGCTGTTCTTCTCCCAGGACCGATCCATCCTGCTTCACCAGTTCAAAGTACTTGTTATTGCCTCCAAAGAGCATTCTGGCTGTACTTTGGACAAGACAGATTGTTTGCTCTGCGGGCAGACCGTGGTACATGCCGTCAATATTCTTCGCCAACGCCATAAATCAAATGCATTGCGGTCTACTCCAGGCTTCCTGATTCATAGTCCAGCTTTCGTGTGCACGTGAAAACATCAAAACATCGACAGTCTGGGCCAGAAGCACCTGCGTCCTTAAAGGATGTCTTTGCTCTTTGGCGCCCTACAGAGGTCTGCTGCGGCAGATCTGCCCGATGCAATACACCTTGATTTCTTGCCTGCCCTTCCTGAGAATTGGTTGTGGCTAGACCCTGGCAGACCTCAATCTTCTCTCTGTTTACTATGATGTGGTTTATGGGTCCAGTTTCCGGTTTGGGTAGAGTGACTTTTGTTTTCTTTACCTGGAGTCGCGCGTCCTCAGCAAGTGCCTCAAGTCCTCCTCACTTGAGTGAATGAGGTTGTGTCCTCTGCGTAGAAGAGGTTGTT
This sequence comes from Nesogale talazaci, assembly GCA_004026705.1. Taxonomy (NCBI): domain Eukaryota; kingdom Metazoa; phylum Chordata; class Mammalia; order Afrosoricida; family Tenrecidae; genus Nesogale; species Nesogale talazaci. The sequence goes on from PVJH01009981.1 coordinate 52,766, forward strand.
AATAAACCTTCCTCCAATCCTGATACTGTTTTCTTGTGCGCAGAGTCCAGCTTCTGGAATGATGTCTCCTTGCACAGATTGAATAAACATTACGGCTCTGACGTTCACCTTTCCTGAGTCTGAAGTAGGCATGATCCCCACGGTTCTGTTCGCACAGCTCTCCCTTGGTCGATGTGCAAGTTTCAAATGAGCTCATAGAAGTGTCCTGGAATTCCAATTTTTTCGAAATGTTAATCATGATCCACCCGGCTTTTACCTAATCAATGAAGCACGAGTAAACCTCTTTCTGGTAGTCTCTGCTTTCAGCCCCAATCCATCTGTCATTCACATTCCACATTCTACTTTAAAACAAGCTTGTATTTCAGGCAGCACTCTGTCAGTGTGACGCTGTGACTGTTTCTACATCATCTTTACAAAGTTTTAGTTGCATGTGATATTAGTAATGTTGTTTGATAACTTGGGCATTCTGTTGTGTCATCTGTCTTTAGAATGATCTATAGGTAAGCTCTATAGATCCCTTCCACTAAGTTGGCCAGATAGTTGTCTTTCAAATTTCTTAGCATAGATGAGTGAGTGTTCTCGGTGCTGCGTCAATTTGTTGAAATTTTTCAATGGTCGTCTATCCATTCCTGAGGACTTTTTTTTCACCAAGACTCAAGAGTGCAACTTCCTTCAATACCATTGGTTCTTGACGATACAGTACCTTCTGAAATACTTGAATGTCAATCAGTTCTTTTTTGGCACAGTGACTCTATGTATTCCTTCCATCTTCTTTTGATGCTTCAAACTTCCTTCAATATTCTACCCATAGGATCCTTCAATATTTCAGTTCAAGGCTTGAGTTTTTCCAGTTCTTTCAGCTTGAGATATGCGGTGTGTTCTTCCCTTATGATTTCCTAACCTGGGCCTTTGCACAATGCTTTATTTTATATTTTCAAATTGCCTTTTAATTTTGTTGTTGTTGCTCAGCTCTTTCACTTCATCCTTTCCCCCCATTCACTTTAGCTATCTACTTTGGAGAGCAAATTTTGAGATCTCTTTGGACATCCGTTTTGTTCTTTTCTTGCTTCCCTGTGTTTTTAACTGCCTTGTGCCTCCCTTTAGGGATGATCTTCTTAATGTCACCTCAAAAGCCATCTGATGTCTAGCCATTAGTGTTCAATTTGCCACATCTGTTCTTGAGATGGCCTCTAAGTTTGGGTAGGAAATACTCAAGGTCATCTTCTGGCTCTTGTGGACTTGTTTTAATTTTTATCAGTTTCTATCTGAACTTATATCTGAGCCATGGACTGTCTGCTCCACTGTTGACCCCTAGTTTTCTTTGGCTGATGATACGGAGTTTTTTCCATCCTCTTTCCCCACATATTTTGTCCATATGATCCCTGTGTATTCCATCTGATGAGGTCTAAGTCTATAGTTGCTGTTTATATTGCTGTAGAAAAAGGATTTTTCAATAAAAAGGTATTGGCTTTGAAAACTCTATGGTGTCATCCCCAACTTTGTTTCTGTCACCAAGGCTATATTTTCTGATTCTTCCTCGAGGAATCCTGGTTGCACAAGGGCGGGAGTGCTCAGCTGCTACCCACAAGTTTGGCAGTTCAAGCCCTCCAGTCACTATGAGGAAGAAAGGTGGCACACTCTGTTACTGTGAATATTTGCAGACTTGAAAACTCGGCGTTCTGCCCTCTCCTGCAGGAGTCAGAATCCAATGGCAGGGGATTTGGGGCTGAGGGGGCTTTAAAAAAAAACAAAAGAGCACCAATTCTTCTTTCTTATACTCATTAGCTTCCCATTCCAACCCCACTCCCCTCAACCTCTCCTGCCATCACCCCAAGAAACTATCAGTCCAGTTCTTGTCCGTAGAGGTTCCCTATCATGGATTCCATCTAAAGAATAACATACAAAAACAAAAACCCGACAGCAATAAGAATAAAATGGAGAAAACCCTTGATCAGAAACAAAGTCGAAAGCAGTAAAATCCAGAATAAACATTAAATAGTTCAAAGGGAGAACAGATGGTAAGGTGCTTCAATTTTAACCTAAAATTGATCTTCAAGGTAGATCTCCACATGTTCTTTTTATAATGAATGAGACAGGATTCCCCTTCAATAGGTCCTTCCAGCAGAGTCACCCATATGATGACCCAACTCAGTGTGGACAATACCAGCTTGTTTTAGCTCACGAATGCCCAGGACACTGATCTTGACGTGTTCCATTTCATTGTTGTTGACTTCCCGTTGTCCTAGAGCCCAAATTCAGACATTCCACACTCGGATTGATAAAGGATTCTCACAGTTATTTCTTCTCTTCTGGAGCCAAATGCCAACCGGAGATGAGAGTCCTGCAGACTCGGATCCATCCACACCCTTGAAGTCAACTCGACTTAACACCTAGAGAAACTTTTCTCGTGAGATCGCAACCAGAATGCAGCCTCGGGCCTCAAGTCATAAGCTTGGAACCACCCAGCTTGCCTGGACTGGCCCTGGGACTCAACCCAGGACAGCCAGCATTGGGGCAGTGCCCAGAAGGCTGCCTGAAGACAGACAGAAGAGGTGAGGGTCAGAAGGGAGTGGCAGTGTGGCTACGGTCCTGAGCCTTTGGGAGCCACCTCCAAGGTGGGCTCCAAGCATTCTCTAGCTGGCTAATGAGCCACCCTGCATGCCCCCTCTCTGCAGCCAGACCTCCGGCGGGCCACCTTGCTAATGATGAGAAACGCTCACCCATGCAACTGGCAGTGCTCTCGCACTCCCATGATCTCACTGGCATCTCACAACAATGCGCTGTGGGGAGAGGGTAATTATGACCCTTTCCATGATGAAGCAGGGCCGGGCATTGGCTCAGAGCCCAACCGGTGATTCCCCAGGCCTGGCCCTGGGATCAACCCTCTTGACATCATCTGGGCATGTATTAGAAAGACGTAGTTCCAGGCCCTCTTCCAGAAGTATTACATCATAGACTCTAGGCAGGAGCTTGGCGGCCCACCTGTTCCAATGAGACCTCCAAGAGCTTTGAGAACCATAGTTTATCAGAATGGTGACATCTGACATCCACCTCGGTCTATGTAACCTCCTGGTGTCCTGGTGAGCTAAACGAAGGTACTTGACCTCTTTGCAATGAGCTCTTCTGAAGGGAATAATAATGATGATGATGACAATGATGATAATAATAATAATGATAATAATTGCATGTGTGCAGCAAGAACAACAGCAATCATACTGCTGCTGGTGTGAGAGCAGATGTTGATACAATTGCAATGAGATTGTGTTCATGAAGTCTTTGGCCCAGGACTCAGGCACTGGGTGTGTTTGCTAAAAGTCCTCTTTCTCATAATTTATCTCTGTAGACTCTTAGCGTTGAGTTAGGGGAGTGGGCTCGGGGAAGGCTGGAGAAGCAGGAGTACTCACCATCTATCCCTCAAGAGACCAAGATCCCACCAAGCTCTCAGATCATGCCACTGCTGGTCCAGAGACCACACACTGAGAACCACTGTGCTGGGCTGTTCCGGGCTCCATTCCAGTTCCCCACGCTAACCATCCCGTGCATGTGGGCATAACAATACTCCCCTCTTCCATCCTGCATCACATCCCCTCCCCCCAAGCTGGGGGCATTTGGATGGGCTCTTGCAGCTGGCACAACAGCTGGATCCCATCAACCAGCCCTCGCCTCCACCCCCAACCCCCCTACCCCTGCCACCAGTCAGACGTGCCCACACATTCGTTCCCATCTGCTATCTGTCCCTGCCTCTTCCACCCCAGATTACAGATGGAGACAGCTGGGGGAACGTGGTGGGAACATGTGCAAGAGGCTCCTTCCCCAGCCCCTGCAACATCGTGGGAGGAAGAGGGTCTCCCTCTAGGAGTTCACAGGGACACAGGTCCTGCTACACAGACCTCCCCTCACACGGGGCCCCCAGGTGAAGAGGCTAGAGCAAGATTCACACCCCTTCCATCTACGCATTAAATAGCCTGTAGAATCAAACGTTGGGGCTTTCCCAGCCACCTCATTGGCATAGACTTCACCTACCATGCAATTCAATAGTTCGGTCGCATCAGGAAGCGTTGACCACCGTCACCACGATCAGTTTGGGAACTCAGTCTTCCTTCTTGTGCTCATCGTGATTAGCTCCTACAACCTTCCCCGCCATACCCCAGCCTAGGATCCACTCGTCCAGCTCCTCGATCTCTGGATTTACTATCCCGGATGTCATCTACAGAGAAACTTCCCCACACAAAACACTAACAAGACTAACAAATAAGGCAGATAAAAATCCTCAATCAGAAGCAGCAGAAATATTAAAAACTGGAACAAATTTCAATGGATCATAAGGGAGATCATACATCGAGACAGGGTGCTAGGTTTTAACCTCTTGTGGCTGCCTGATGTGTTCTTGGCCACGAGTGAGACTATCCCCAAGCCCGGCCCGTGGTCAGAGGGGATAGACGCAAGTAAGTACGCGCCTGCCTTCACACATGCTCTTTATAGTGACCCAGGCTCGACTCGACCTTGGACTTCGTGGACTGTTAAGATTTCTACTTGGTTCATTGGCTGGACACATAGACACATAGACCAGTGCTTCAATAAGTTGAAGCACTTATTGACAAAGGCTTCGGCCTTTGGTGTAAATGACAACTGGATATAGTGGGAAACTTTTGCATGAAGTGAAAATTCTCCCCCCTGGTGAGGAGAGGAAGAAAAAACCCGGAAGTTGCCTACAGTTTTAGTCTTCTTGACTCCACTGGCTTGTCAAAAAGTCGATTCTTGGCTCCTGCCCTTGGATACAGCAATCAAGAAAACACAGCAAGTTTCACATCGGAGAACACGGCAGTGAAAGGACCGCCTTCAAGTGGGAGAGAGAAGAGCTGGCACTCAGTGACTCTGAGGGGCCTACCTCAAGCCAGGGTATGTTAAACATCCTCACCGCCATGTGACAGCTGGCTACTGGAAAAAAGAAGACCCAGGATGAACTGGCTTGGGTGAGTTGTGGTGCTGGTGAGGTACAGAGACTATACCATGGACTGCCAGATCAGATGATGAAGAGGGAGACGGAGGAAAAGGAGAAGGAAACGAAGAACAGCAACGACAGGAGGAGGAGGGAGAGGAGGAGGAGGGAACAGAATAAATCGATCTTAGATTCAATTGGAATGCTTCCTAGTGACAAAAACAGCAAGCCTTCATTTGCCCTTCTTCCCGGGGACAGGGCATCAGGAAAGATCAGTCCTTTGAAACAGATACCAGTGCTCGCTCACCCAGGGGGTCCTGCTAAACACCCCATGAGTCGGATCAGCTCAATCCCTGCCCCAAGGAGCTCAAACGCAGCAGCCATTGTGCAGATGGCGCAAGGCCGGTCAACCTAGCGTCTGTGACACGTACTGTGGGCTCCGTGAATCAGGGAATCGGAACTGATGCAAGAGTCTCTAGCAACTGTAGCCACAGGGGAGCCTTTTCTCTGCTCTGCTTCTGCTCGGCTCACTGGGGCCTCTCCCCTGGAGCGTGGAGGATCCATTTTCAAGATGGCGCACTGCTGGGCCCAGCTAGGTCAGGTCGACAGCTGGGAGCTTAGCCAGAACTGTGGACTGGGGGGCTCAGTTCTCCTCCACGTCAGCACTCCACAGGCTGCTTGGACTTCCTTAGAACGTGGGCTTCAAGAGTGCACCAAGAACAGAGTGTGGATCTGGGGCTCGTTACGACCCAGCCTTGGAAGTCAAATCGCATCGCTTCCTTTAGACTCTTGGGATCAGAGTAGTCACAAAGGCTCCTTAGGTTCCAAGGAAGGGGATGTGGTCTCCTCTCTTGATGGGGAGTGGAGAAGTTCTAGAAGAGCTTATTGTTGCAGCCTTCTTGGGAAAACGCCAACAGACAAACCACTATCATGATAAGATCTCAGAATGACTGGCCTAGCATTTCGCAGAGGGGAGCTAAGCGCCTGAAGGCAGTTACTTCAATACAAAAGCAAGCAACGTCCACCACAGCACCATTTGTGCGCAGATGGAGTCTGGAGTCTAAGAGCAGACAGCCTCGCGTGCTTACCTTGTTCAGGATCATCAACCTTCATAGTTGAGGAGCCCCGGTGGTGTGGCTGGCTACACGTTGGCCTGGTAACAGCAAGGTCAGCAATTTGAAACCACCCACAGCTCCCGGGAGAAAGATGAGGCTTTCTACTCCTGTAGAAAAGTGACAGTCCTGTGAAGAGTGACAGTCTCAGTGCCCACAGTGAGACAGCTCAACACTGTCCTGTGGGGAGGCTCAGGGGCCATGACTCAGCAGCAACTCGACGATTGTGCATGAGTGAGGTAGCGTAGCAGGCTATGCGCTGGGATGTTCACCTCCAGGTCAGCGGTTCGCAATCACCCGCCTCTTCAAGCAGAAAGGGTGAGGCTGTCCATTTCCATAAAGATTGACAGCGTTGGAGACAGGGCCAACTCTGCCCTGTCCTGTAGGCTCGCCTACAGGTGAATGCTTGCGAGGTTAACCCCCTCCTTCTGTTTGTCCCGCTTCATCCCCGTCGTTTCCACCTCGTGCTGACCCTGGAGGACAGACTGTCAATCCCGATAGGACAGAGGTTCTCAACCGTCCTCATGGCACCTCCCCTGACTACAGGCTCTCATGTGGTGCTGACCCCAGCCATGGAATTATTCTTGTGGCTACCTTCTAACTGTAATTTTGCTACTGTTAAGTGTCGTCATGCATATATCTGACACACAGGATGTGCTTTCATTGTTACAAGTTGAATATAATGAAAGCATGGTGATTAATCACAAAAACAGTAAGTATACATTGTGAAACATTTATTTCTAGTGACAAACTAATGAACCTTTTTCTTGAAGCATGGCGTAGCATGGCTAACAGTCTTAAGATAGCTAGAGTAAACAACATTGCTACATTTTGTGACAGTCTGTGCCAAAAAGTCAAGGTCAGTGAAAAGGTTGAGAGAGCTTCTTTCTCACCAGTTTAGCATATCTGCCTGTGGGTGGACCTGCCTGGAGATGGATAGAGGTCTTAGGCGACCCCTATGAAAGGGTCATTTGACTCACAGGCTGAGAACCGCTGGACAGGAGCTGATAGCCTCATCTTTTCCTGAGGAGTGGCTGCTGGGTTTGAACTGCCAACCTCAGGGTTAACAGCACCTATTCCACAGCGCCCCCAGGGCTCTCTTGATCACACCCTTGTAATCTTCATTACAGTCCATGAGGAGCCCTGTCGCAGATAAGAAAACGGAGGCCCTGAGAGGCTGTGGAACTTGCCAGAAGTCTCAACGCTAAGTAGTGGGTACACAGGAAGAATTTGCAGCCAGGTCAATTTGCAGTTGCTGAAACCGAGCCACAGGCAAAGGCCCAAAGAAGGGCAGGAATTGGGTACGGTGAACTCCCAAGTTGGAACCACTGGGTCTACCCCTAAAGGTCCACTCTGGATCCTGACCGGACCCATCAGGCTCTGGTTCACACTTGGCACAACTCTGTCCCAGCCCCCTCTTTCTGCTGAGTCTCAGCAGCCTCTAGCCAGGAGGGAGTCAGCCAGGTCTCCACCTCCTATCTTACCCTTACATATGCAAGCACAGTGATTCCTGCCTTCCACTGGGCTCAGCAGGCTCACCAACCCTGTATTCTCTGAAAGGGCATCCTGGGGTTCTGAACCTGGAGAACTGAGGGCCCCAGGGAAGACCCAGAGCCTTAGATTGCTTCCTGACTTCACCATTAAACCGAGGGCAGTGGGGTTCCTGCTCCCATGGGTCTGGTCTCCCAGCTACTGCTGAAGATCCAGGGGGTTCTTCTCACCCAACGAATCTAAAGAGACTTGTAGCAGAGAGAGAAGCAGGGACCAGTGCATAGATAATAATCACAACCATAATAATGTTCTTTTCTGCCAAGTCCACTCTCAGCCACAGCCACCACGCAGGTGAGAGGATGCTCGGGGCGGTATGTGAGCTGTGACGTCTCAAGATGCTGATCCCCAGGTTGGTCTCCCAAAGCGTCTTTGGGCAGACTGGAGCCCCCCATCTCCTGACTCTACCAATCCCAACCTCACCCAACCCACTGCCCCGAGTCAATTTCGAGGCACAGTGACCCTCAACAGGGAATGCGGGTCAGGGCATCTTGTCGGGAGCTGATGCTGCTATGTCATAGGGTCAGTTCTGACTCACAGCCACCTCCGTGCCCAACAGATGCAAACACGACCATCCGTGTGGTGGTCCCTAGGCCCCTTGGGGCAGCTGTTGGGTCGGTCCGCCTCCTCGAGGCTGTTCTACTTGGCTAACCACGATGGCCTGCTTTGGGAACTGTCTGTCTTGACAACAGGTATGAAGTGGGGAAGACAAAGTCTTGCCGTTCTGGCCTTTACGGAGAACTCCTGCCTTACTTCTTCCAAGCCAGCTCAGTTTGTCCTTTGAGTGGTCCGTGGGACTGTCTGTAGGCTGGACCAGCCCCATAATTCACTGTGGGTGAGCCCGCTGCCATGTGAAACGCCAGCGGCAGAGCCTCCAGCATCACAGCTACCCACAAGTCACCACAGTCCGGCAAGCCGACCAACAGGCCAGCGGAGGTTCCACCGTGTGGATCAGGAGCGATGAGCTCATGACCGGTGGGCTTGCACAGCTGCTTCTCGGTGGCACGTCCCCGAGAGCAGACCACAGTAATAGGGTTGTTGTTCTTAAATACTGTCAAGCTCCAACTCTCAGCGGCCCTGTTTGCCACAAAACAAGAGAGTTGACTGGTGCTGCACCAACCTCACCGCTGTCTTCGCAGCCACAGGGTCAATCCGTGTCCTTGAGGGTGCCGCTCTTCCCACTGTCCCTCTGCTTTCCCAAGCACCATGTCTCGCCCTCCCGATCACATGCCCACATTGTCTGAGACAAGTCTCGCCCTTCTGACCACTCGGGAGTCCTGCAGCTGTCCTTCTGACAAGACAAGGCTTGCTTGGCAGATCATGGCCTATCCCGCAGTCTCCCCTGACACAGTGATTCAAAGACATCAACTCTTCTTTCATTTTTTTCTTCTTTTTTTTCCTTTTCTCTTTTGTTCTTTTCTTTTTTTCCCCAAGTGTCAGTAGTGGAACGATCCACCCTTTCTACTTGCAAAAGGTGAACAGAAAGCTACTATATTCCTCTAGGACATTTATCAAGAGTTAGCTTCACCTTGAGAAGAAACGGAATAAGAGTAAATGTCCACCCTTTTCTTTCATTTTCCTGAGTTACGTGTACGAGGTCCTGGGCCTAGCATTCTTGAGTCTTCAAAGCAATGACATCTTTGCTTTTTTAGCACCTTACAGTGTTTTTTGGGGTTTTTTTTTTTTTTTTGGTGGTAGATTTATCCGATGTGGTTTGATTGCTTCCAAGAAGCTTCCATGGGCATCGATCGTGGGTCCAACTTGAATATTTCCTTCGTGGATCTCTCCCCTTGGGAGAAAGAGGAGACCATCGGCTTCTGTAAAGATACACAGACTCAAAAACCCAGTAACAGGTCAAAACTCGGTGGCAGTTGGTCCTATAAGCAAAACAGTGAACAATGGAAGAAATCTCTAGAGTTAGTGCCCCCAATTCACATCTGATTCAGGAGAGGTCAGGGCATGGGGTGAGGTCGTGGCTGATGTCAGACGGACCCTGGCTACACGCATGGGATGCCAGAAAGATGCGTGTTTGTGTTTTAGAAAACCCCACAAAGGCAGCCCATGGTGTGGATCATCAGAAACTATGGACAATGTCGAGGAGAAGAAGATTCCCAGAGCACTTCCTGGGGCTGCTGCGCAGCCTGTCTGTAGAGCAGGGCGCAAGAACAGACTGCATGGGTCACAGTCGGAGCAGGGTGTGCCAGGCTGCATCCTCGAGCCACGTTTATTCGTGGCTCTGTATGCTGAGCAACGCTCTGTGTGGCTGAGCCACACGAGGACGGAGAACATGGTTTCGGGTGGAGGAAGGCCCATCGCCGCACCCTGGGCTGGGGGCAGAGACACCACCTGGCTTGCTGAAAGTGAAGAAGACTTGACGTTTGAGGACTGATGCAGGTGGACGAGACCCCAGCATACAGAAAACTCAGGAGTCTCACACGTGGGCAGAGGCACACCGTCCAGATACGCGGAGGGAAGGTTGAAGTTATCAGGATTTTGTTTCGCTCGGTTTCTCCCAGGGAAGCTGCAGTCAAACAAACCCCTCGCCCCCAGCCCGGAACAACGTCTAGCGTTGGACAGATCTGGTGCAAAAACCTTTCAAAGTGCGCAGGGACGACCTTGTGGCCTTGAGGACGGGACGCAGGCACACACGACCAAAGTCATGACATGCTCAACCTCCTCATCTCCAGGCAGCGGCTGGGGCACGGTAAGGAAGCCCGAGGGAAAATGGGTGCTGTGGAAGCACGGTGCTGGTGAGGAATACCGACTGGGTCGTGGTCTGTCCAGAAGAACCAACAGATAGAGCTGTCTTAGAAGGAGTGCAGCCAGCATGCTCCGTCTCATCTACTGTGGACGAGGGATCAGGAGGGGCCGGCCCCGTCCAGTAGAGGGTCAGTGTAAGACAGCCACACCTTCGTGACGGGGACGGACCTACCTGGTGGCTGCGGATCAGATAGTGAGACTGCTGCAGTAAAGACTGTGAGGTTGGCACGGCACTGGGCCGTGCTGAGTCCTCTTGTCGCTGGGAGTTGGGGCTGGCTCGGTGTCACCGACGAATAACAAAACTGTGGACTGTGGAGACAGGACAGCTGTCCCTTGAGGGCTATCTGTCAAATCTGACTGGATTGTTTGTTTGCTCACCTTCCAATGGGAAGTGAACTGATCTGGGTGGAGGGAACTCTGTCTGCAGGCCTCCCACCCTCAGCCAGCATCTTGTGCCCTCTGGTGTCCAGATCATGAAGTGCAGGCACTGGCAGGGAAAGGTAAGGGCTCAAAGGATGGAACCAACCTCAGGAGTCTCCACCGGCCAGGAACTCGGGTCATATCCCGCCCAGAACAGGGACAGCACTGGGCCAGGTGGAGCCGTGGCCCAGGACCATGAGAAGACAGGCGTGGACCCAGACCTCAGGAGCATGTTCTCATTCCAAATGCTGCAGCCAGCGCATTCACAAAGGAACACGGCTGGCCTCCCCAGGTTCCCCTGGGTGGCAGGAGGCCTGGATGTGATGACATAGCCATGGGAGCTACAACCTCACTCTCTCTGCCCTCCAGTCGACCCTAGAGGACAGGGTAGAACTGCCCGCTGTGAGTTTCTGAGACTGTAACTCTACAAAAACCAAAAACCCTGTCTTTCTCCCGAGAAGCGGCTGGGTTTTGAACAGGTGACCCTGCAGTGAGCAGCCCAATGGGTCACCACTAGGCTGCCCGGGCTACTGGTCACCACCAGGGGTACTCGTTATGCTTGTCATTTTCCTGGACCATGGTGGCTTGCATGCTGCTCGGGTGCTGGAAACTGCCCCGCCCAGGAATTGGCAACTAGCGGCAGACTCCCCCGTGGTGGGCAGGTTTCAGCAAAGCTTCCAGACTAAGAAGAGAAGTCAAAAGGTCTGCGTCCCCCAAGATGAGCCGATGAAAACCTGAGGGATCGCAGCACGGTCTGCTGACCCAGGAAGCTAAGTTTGGCCTGATTGTGGGGAAGGAGCCATTACTGGAGGGAGCACAATGGTTTTTGAGAACGTTTTCTATGGAGGCTTAGATGGTGATTGCCAGAGCAGGCCTGTTGTCCATCCAGCAAGTCAAGCAGGTTTTGTTTCTCCTCCTTGGTCGTGGTGGCCCTGCCGTGGTCACTCAGCCCCCGTGGTCCCTAAGTCTGTTTCTCCTTCTTTCTGACCCTGTTGAACTCTGCCTTGGGGGATGTTCCCGCTTGGTCTCAAACGGTCTTCTCCTCATAGGTGCGATGACTCCTCAACAGTCCTCTCTGTTGTTTGGGCTGCAAACACAGCATGGGGGGGTAGATTCTCTCTATACCTCCTGGAGGATGACCAAAGGCCATCGTCTTTTTGTTCAGTTTTGTTTCACTGCAAAGGAACAGACATCATTATTTTTTTTTAAAAAAAGATCAAAATGTGTAGCTACTGTTTCTCGACACATCCTCCATTTAGATCTGTGCACATTTTTTTTGTATTAAAGATGTTTATTCTTTTTATTTTTATTAAAAGATCAACATATTGGGTGCTTTGACAACTCTTATAAGAATCCATACATCAGTTTTATCAAGCATATGGGTACATAAGTTGCCATCATTATTTTCTAAACATTTATTTAAAAATCATCCTATTGGGGGCGCATACAACTCTTATTACAATCTATACATACATGCATTGTGGCAAGCACATTTGTACGTTTGTTGCCCTCAAAAATTTTGCTTTCTACTTGAGCCTGTGGTATCAGCTCCTCATTTTTTTCTCTCCTTCCCTCCCTCCCAAACTCTTGGTAATTTATACATTATTATTTTTTCATGTCTTACACTGTTCAATGTCTCCCTTTAGCCACTTTTCAGATGTTCATGCCCCAGGGAGAGGTTAGATATAGATCATTGTGATTGGTTCCCCTTTTCTCCCCCACCTTCCCCTTCCCCTCTTGGTAGCTCATCTCTCATTATTGGTCCTGCGGGGTTTATCTGTCCTGGATTCCCTGTGTTTCCAGCTCTGATGTCCCAGTGTACATCTTCTGATCTAGCTAGATTTGTAAGAACTGGGACCATGATAATGAAGGTGGAGAAAGCGTGAAAGAATGAGAGGAAAGTTGTGAGTTTCATCATTGCTACAGTGTACTGAATGGCTCATCTCCTCCCCGTGACCCTTCTGTAAGGGGATGTCCAGTTGTCTACAGATGGGTTTTGGATCTCTGCTCCAAACTCCCCATTCATTCACAGTGATATGAATTTTTTTGTTCTTTGATGCCTGTTACCTGATCCTCTCGACACTTTGTGATCACACAGCCTGGTGTGCTTCCTGCATGTGGGCTTTGTTGCTTCTCAGCTAGATGGCCACTTGTTTATCTTCAAACCTTTAAGACCCCAGATGCTCTGTCTTTTGATAGCTGAGCACCATAAGCTTTCTTCACTCCATTTGCTTATGTACCTGCTTTGTCTTCAGCGATCATGCCAGGAAGATGTGAGCATCATGAAATACCAGCTGAATAGAACCAAGTGGGTTTTGCATTGAGGGAGTACTAGAGTAGATGCCCAATGTCCATCTGCTACTTTGATACTAAACCTATAAATAGATGCACATAGATCTATTTTCCCAGCACCATATAAAAATATATTCACATTTGTACATGTCTGTATTTAGACTTCTATAAATAGAGGGCCTTAGCTTCCTAGTTTTCTTCTATTTCCTTTTCATTTCCTCTTGTACCACTATCATGTTCAGCTTTCATTTGGGTTTCAGTAATTTCTCTTGGTTAGATTGCCTTTGATCAAGCCCTACCAGGCTTCCTATACCCTCCTCACCATCCATTTCAGATCACTTGTTGTTCCCTCATCCCTGGATTTGTCAATACCCATTTCCTTTTCCCCCTCTCCCTCTCTCTCTCATGCCCCCCCCCAATGGCTTGTCCTGTTGTTTTCTCCTCCAAATTGCTTATTCCACCAAACTTATCTAGATAGACCTGCAGAGATAATAATATGCACAAAAAACAAGAGAGAGCAAAACAAAGCAACAAAAGAGAACAAAACAACAACCAAAAGAGAAAAGCCAGTGAATCATTCAAGGTCTGTTTGTTGACCTTCAGGAGTGTTCTGCGGTACAGTCTGATGGGGTGCCACACCCTGGCCCCAAAGTCTTATTTTTTAAAGGAGAAACAGCATGGTTTAATCAGGAGAGGCAGGTCATTTGTCCTGGATGACAAAGCTCAACACACACATGACTTTCACCCCTTGGTTCAGACATGCACCCTGACACCCTCCTGGGAGATGTCATCTAGATACTTATTCCTAGGCAATCTTATTTGCCAGCCACCGATTGTCCCTGTCCCTTCTCATGAGGCTTTGCAGACCCTCTCTTATCCATAGCTGGGAAACAGGGTCTGCGCTCACCTAAGCAGCTGGCGTTCTGCCCTCAGCGCCACTGGTATCCAAGCGACACAGCACCTCCCTTGCTCACCGGGAGTCAGGTTTGCTCCCCGTGTGAGTCAAATGGCAGGGTAGGGTGTTGTGGGTGTCAGTGGAGACTCGGACCATGCACGTATGTCCTTCCCAGATCTTGATAAAGAGCCGCTCCCATGTGGGATCTGCCCATGGTCGTGGAAGGAGGGCACGGTGACCCTGCGGTAGAATGTTCACCTTTCATGCTGAAGGCCCAGGTTTGAGTCTTGGCGGATGCATGTCAAGTGCAGTCAACGACCTGTCTGTCTGTGGAGGCGGGTGTGTGGCTGCCTTGGGGGAATGGGTTGCCACAGGACTTCTAGAATAAGGCCCACTAAGAAGAACAGTCTGCCAATCCTCTTCTGAAAATCATGAGTGAAAATCCCTGTGTCTTGCTGAGGACCCAGGCCCTGACATCCATCCCGGGCCCCACCAGGTCTCTTCACTGCTGGAAGGCTGGCACCGTGCTGCCTCTAGTGGAAGGAAGTGCACAGTGCACCTAGAGAGACCAGCTTCTCCCTGGGACTGAGGGGAAATTCTAGCACATCTTTGTGTTAGTTCATAACATGAGCTGTACTCCTGACAGAAACGAGCCAAGTCCTCTGCTACTGTGTCCATTCTGACTCACAGAGACCCTCTGCAGGGCTTCTGATGCTGTCGATCCTTACAGGATCCTTACAGACTCATCTTTCTCCCTCAAAGTGGCTCCTGGGGCTGAACCACCAACCTTGTGATGAGCAGCCTCAACACCTAACCTACAGCCTCACGACAGCACAATTTAAAAGAATTTTCTGTCTCTGTTTCATCTTGAAAAATATCAGGCTGAGCCCTGAAGAGAGGAGGAGGGTGCCTCTTCCTTCCTTTCTTCCAAGGTCTGGGATGTGAATGGGGGGACTGGAACAACGTCTTAGACCTCAAGAGAGCTGGCGCATGGACAAGAAGCTGGAAGCAAGACAGGTGGCACCAGCTTTCTACCTGGTACACGCACTGGGGGCCACCTGGACATTCATGTCAGAGAATCTGTTTCTGCAGCAGCGTCACCCAACATCGCCACCACCAGCACCACTGTCAGCCATCACCCCAGTGTCACTATGGACACCTCCAACCCCTTCACCTTCATGACCACTATACGCACTAGTACCACCATCATCAATTCCACCACCACCACCATTAAATCCATCACTACCACCACCACCACCACCATCATCATTAAATCCAGTCCTCCTAGCAGCATCATCACTAACATCACCACCACTCCCACCATTGTTAAATCTCCCACAATCACCACCATCACCATATCCACCGCCGCCATCAGCATCCTCTTCACCACCAGCATCTCTATCACCATGTCCATCCCTGGAAGCCCCCAAGTGAAGAGGGTTGGTCCCAAATGACAGTCCCAATCATTGTATTACCACTGTCTCCTCCACTATGCCATTAGCTGCCCTGTCGCCACCAGCCGAATGCCCACCTGAGGGTGACTCACCGAGATGGGGCTTTCAGGCAGTCCTCTGAGGAATGGCTTCCATGGAGGTGTGCAGGGACCGCTGCTACGAGCTATAAATAGCAGCAACTGCTGCTACTGTTGTGATTGTCATGATGGTGCACTCTGTGGACCTGACACTGTGCTAAAGGCTTTCCAGGGACCACCTCTCCCTTTCTGCTCCTCCCCTTGTACAGATGAGGAAGCAGGAGCACAGAGAGGTATGGAGAATCGAACTCACTCATCGAAGGTCAAAGTAAGGAAATGATCGACCCAGTGTTTGACCAGAGACAGTGGGGGAGGTGGGCCCTGGGGTGGATGCCTGCCTCGGCCACACGCTTGGTGTTGAAGTCAGGCTCCCGTGGCCATCTGGTTTCACTGGGAGAGCCCTGAGTCGATTGCCAAGTTCCTCCCCGGGAGCAGAGTCCAAGAGTTCTCAGCACAGGTCCTCTGAGACCTTGACAACTAGGGCTGGTGCCCTGGGTGCCAAGCAGACAATGGAAGGGCCGTCTGTCAAGGTCAGCCACGTGAGGGGCAAGTGAAGCTCGTGGGGTAAAACTTGGCGGTAGCCGTTGTCCCAGCGAATGAGAACACCCCTTGGTGTACTACTGAGTGAGGCTAGGAGTCGAGGCTTAAGCTAGATGGACAAAGACCCTTGCTTTAATGACTGCTTCTTCCCAGCCAGAGCCTTCAAGGGGCAGGAGAGGACTCTTTCTCTCCTCTTCTGCTCCCCCCCCCCTACCACCACTGCCTGCCTGAAGTGTGCACTGACCTCTGGGAACAGCGTTGCCTGGACCCTGAGCAGAACCCACTGCCCTACAGGACTTCAAATGGCACCAGGGATGGGATGTCGTGTTGTGTGAGCTTTCGCTCAAGAGGAAGACGAGGGAGGGAAGAAAGGGAGTGGGTAAGTGTGCGTCTCTCTAGCATCTTCCACGGTATGCCATGCCCACGCGCTCCCACCAGGTGTCACCCTTGCATCTGCCCAACCCCATGGAGGGACAGATCCCACCCCCACCCCCAAACGGCACTCCCGGATGGGGACTTGCTGTATTTGGGGTGCAGAGTCGTGAAGAGTCTCACAGAGCAATCCGCCAGAGGGCAGTGGAGTCTCAGGGCCTGGATCCGAGTTCATCTCTTCCACATCCATCACCGGTCTCTGGACATCCGAGCACGTTTCTGTCTCTGTTTCCCCATCCACCAAGTGAGACAACAAAGCGCGGGCTGGTAGGTGCCACCCTAGCGACCCCTGTGCACATCAGAAGGATACCCTGGCCGGCCCTGAGCCACAGTCCGTCAATGCAGCCCATCTCACGGAGGGCCTTCCTGGCCTTCCACCCCCTGCCCTTCCACTTTACCGAGCATGCAGCACAGGAAGGCACTGTCCCACAGGCTTCACCCAGTTCATGTCACCATGGTCCACTCCGCTTTGGGAAAGCAGCTCTTTCTCTGTCCCGGTGCTCCACCCAGGGGCTGGGTGAGCAGGTCGTGCCGTTAAATCCTCTAAGCCCATCAGGACGGGCTTGGAAAGCCCGGGACAGGCCCTCACAGAGATGAGCTATAAAGAAATCTGAATCCACATTCTCATGACTGAGCACAGCCCCTCCAGTAACCCCCCCCCACCCCCCAAGGAACTGCCATAAAGGAGCCACCCTCCAAGATGAATCATCCCTGCCTGTTCCCTGTGCCCAGAGGCGATCGGTGGATGGGAGCCATCAGGGTCTATTACCGCCCGCCATCCAGGGCAGCAAACTCTCTCTTGACATCTCTCATAGATTGTCCCCCGGGGAGGGCTCAGGGACACACTAGCGCAAGCCGCCGACTCCCTTCATTGGCTGTTCATGATGTCACCGGTTGACCCGTTACCCATTCACTCTCTGACGTGTTTTAGAGTACGTGTGGGCCCTGAGAAAGATCTGTAAGCCCCGCATTGCAAACACCCATTGGAAAATACATCTTCTCTCTTGGTCCTGACATAGGGACAAAGAGGCCTTGTGTCCCACTGTCACTGTCTGTATTATTTTCCATAATTGCACAGTGGCTTCTAAGGACCTGTTCGACTGTTGGGGGCCGGCACTCTGACAAGTCACGTTTCAATCCTGTGGCACTCTCTCGTGCGATGTTTAGTCTCTGCAATGCTTCCCAGCCATGCATACAGCTTTCAGGGGATCATGCCTCCAAAGAGGGCGGCCAAATCCTTCTTCGTGGTCAGCTCTTGGTCTTGAAGCTCCCCTGAAACCTGGTCACTCTGGGGCCCCCTGCTGGCACTTGAAATACTGGGGCCCTAGCTGCCAGCATCCCAGACACCCACAAGCCAGAGTTCTGCTAGAGTTCATGGGTGGAAATACCTCAGTTCTTGACTCCGCCGGAGAAAGAATTCACATGGAGGCCTGGCTTGTGACTCAACTGGGATTTTATAAAGGGCGGAAGAAATGTCAGGTTTTACGGTCACTGGACATAGGCAACCTCACAGGACTGCACCCCCCCCTTTTTCTCCCCCCCCCACACATGTGGTCGCCTGAGGCCAGAGAGACCACAGCACAGCCGGAAAGGGAAGAAGAAGAAGAAGAAGAAGCAGAAGCAGAAGAAGAAGAAAGAAGAAGAAGAAGAAAAAAGGAGGGGACGGTCTCGCCATCCAGGTATTTGAGGGCTATGGCTGGGAGGGGTGATTGAAGGTATTGGTTGAGTCCATTGGTTGAATTAAGCCCACCTGGGCCTAGCTTGGGCCGCCCAAGTGTACCGCCCAGCTGGCTCTGACTTGCATTGGCGCATGCCCCGTCGTCTTTATGGCTGGGTAAGGCTCGCCTGGTTCTCCTCCAACCTCCCATAGGGGTCTTCAGGCATGGGGGCGGGGCAACCCCGTCCCTGTTTCTCCTACCTAACTGTACCACCAGTGGGGGCAATGCTCGGCCAGGGATGCAAACGCCAGGCCGACCCCATGGTTGGTGCGGTTGGATTTGCGTTCTTGTTCATTGTTTTCACTTCTTTCTAAGTCTACTCTTTCTACCTGCAGAAGAGCCCTAAAGACTCACTGGGTCTTGTCCTGGGCTCCTAGCTGCCAGGTGAGCGGTCAGAAACCCACAGCTCCCATGAAGATTGACGGCCTCAGAACTAGCCCCCTCCTGCCATGGTGGGTCCACCCCACCCTTGGCGATCAGCATGGGCTCCATGGCCCATGGCGGGAGTTTCTCGTGGAAAACTGGAGAAGCTGAGTGGGCGCGGTCACCCTATACACCCAATGCTGCCTCTTTGAGCGGAGATTAATCTGGCATTCCGAAGCAGGGCCAGGTAGCTAGAGGCAGAACTAAGGTTGTCCCTCTACGTGCCTAAGCCCCCCTCTTCCATGATGCGAAGTCGGAAGCTGCTTAAGGCTGGAGGCGGCCGGCTTACACATTCAGGTTTTTGAGGGTGGGACCCTACCTAGGCCAGGTGGGTTTAATTCAGCCAGTGGGATCAAACAGTATCGTTGACCACGCCTCCCAACAGAAGAGGGGCGGGGCTGAAAAAGCCGGATGCTTTCTCTCCAGGAGACTCTCTCCCCCCCGCAGACTCTGACACACCGTTCAGCGCGGTCCCACGTAACCTGCCACGTAACTGTGCCGTGGACTCTGCCTGGCTGGGGCTCCTTTTACTGTAAAACCCGACACTGCGTCTGACCTTCATAAAACTCGGTTGGATCACAAACCAAGCTGTGGCACGAATTCTTTCTTGCACGAGGCCAAGGAAAGTGGTATATATCTCTCCCATGGGAGAGACCCCATGGAAGGGACCAGGACTGAAGACTCAGTGGGAGGGCCTGGGTTTTCCAAAGACATCCGGCGAGCCAGGGGTCCAGGTGGACCACACCTCTGGGGACTCTGTAGGCACCTGCCAGTGCCCACCTCCTTCAGTCTGACAAGCTTTGCTTTCTTGAGAAGCAGCGGAACCAGAGAAAGGAGACAAGGGGGGCGGGACCTTAACCCTTCCCATGCTCCCAGCCCCGCCCACCCCCTGCTCTCTGCAGCCCACCTCCCTGGTTCACCTTCTCTCCTCCTCCTCCCCCGAACCAAGTGACAACATGGATGACTCCACAGGTCCTCTTGTCTGTCCCCTCCGCCCGTCCTCCCACGTCTCAGGCCCCTAAGACCCTGGACGGCCCTGCTCTGAACTCTCCCCACACTCTGATGCCCGAGGAATGCGCGGCGTGGGAGGGAGCCCCGAGAAGAGACCTCATCTGCTGCAGGGTGTCATGTTGTCCCCGGAAAAGCTGTTCCCTAAACCTACCCAAGGTCACCCAGCTGCCCCTCCTCTCCGCCTGAGTCGCCAATTCCTGGTCTGCACCCCACCCTCAGCCCCCAGCCCTAGAGCCTGTCTCTAGACCCGGGGACAGCAGGCCAGATGTCCGTGGGTGCAGACCTGGCGGCCCGGCCAGTGGCAGGCGGATTCCTGTCTTCAGGACACTAGCCACCCCTAAAGGTCACCGCCCTCGAAGCTCCTTCCCAGTGACTAATTGAGTCCAGGCTGGCCACCAGAGCTCCCAGGAGACTGAGCAGGGCTCTCCAGGCTCTCCTCCAGCCAGTGTTGTCACTCCTTCAGCATCCTCTCCCGCTCCCAGCTCCCACAGCATGACAGAGGCAGAGTGCCAGCCGACTTGTCTCAGCCCTGCACATGCCCCTACCTACCTACCTGCCACCCTGAGCCTGCGCCCAGGCTCCCCTCCTGCCTCTGGGCAACATCACGACCTCACTCTGAACCTGAGACTCATCTAGCACAGAGATGGGAGTGGCTGTTGATAACAACAGAGGACTGATTTGAACATTGAATGTGATCATTTGGGTCTGTAATGGACACTTCAAATGTGATGGCTAACTCCCTGTAATATCCCCCCCCCCCCCACTTTATCTTGGTGCAGATTGTGAGCTGCGCTCAGCTGCTAGGCAAAAGGTGGGAAATTGGAATCTGCCCTGCAGGGGCCTTAGCAGAAAGGACTGGCAATCTGCTTCCCCCCAAAAATCAGCTAGTGATGACCTTTCAGGGGTTGGGACTGCCTCTCTGACTGCTGGCTGGTTGGTTATGTTGTAGGCAGGGGTCTGTATCTTCGTGACGGCCCCCACCTATGGGTTAGCACCAGCAGGCATACCTGAACTCTGGATTTCATGCCAGTCCAGGCACTATTGTCAGAGAATGAAAAGTGACTCGCTGGATGGGTCTCCCGTTACCTTGTGTTGTAGTAGCTGGAATTCTGCCATCCTGTGGCCGCCTTGGGAATTACTTCGGATGCTCAGACCGTTTATGGGCTGTTTGGTTGTGCTCTTGACAGGAGAGCCATCGGCGGCGTGGAGTCACTTTGGTCCTGCTTACTCTGCCCACCTCGCCCCCTCTGTCACCTCCGGGCCCCCCATTCACCACGTTTCTATGCACCGATCTTTTCTCTAGTTCACACACTACCTTTACACCGGGTATTTTCCACACCTAAGGAGGCCTGACCCAAGCCATGGTATAGCATTTTCTTCTCTTTTCCTTTGTAATCATTTTATTGGGGGCTCATACCCCCAACTCTTACCACAAACCATTCATCTACCCACTATATGTCAAGTACATTTGTACATTTGCTGCTCTCATCGCTCTCAAAACATTTGCTTTCTACTTAAGCCCTTGGAATCAGCTCCTCATTGTCCCCCTCCTTCCCCACTCCCCCCGCCTGCTCTCCCGTCCCTCATGAACCCTTGATCATTTATAAATTATTATTATTATGTCATATCCTAGACTCTCCAATGTCTCCCTTCACCCACTTCTCGATTGTCTGTACCGCAGGGAGGAGGAGATATGCAGATCCTTCTGATCAGTTTCCTCTTTCTTTCCCACCTCCCCTCCACCCTTCCGGTATCACTGGTCCTGACGGGATCATCTGTCCTGGATTCCCTATGTTTCCGGTTCCTATCTCCTGTGCTTGTGAACATTGGGCATTGGATAAGGATGAATGAAGAAGAATGAGGGCATCTGACCGGTGATGCCGTAGAAGAACACTGAACGTGCCATGGACGGTGAAAGGGACCGACAGACCTGTCTTGGAAGAAGTCCGGCCAGAGCGTTCCTTAGAGGAAAGGGTTCATGGACTCTGGACATGTTGTCAGGAGAGACCAGTCCCTGGAGCACCGGCCGTCATGCTTGGTCAGGTGGACGGGCAACCCCAAAGAAGAAGGCCCTTGAGGGCTGAGCCCCGGTGGCGTAGTGGTTGTGTGCGGGACTGTAGCCCACAGGGTTGGCTGTTCATATCCAGCAGCAGCTCTCCAGGAGCAGGGCTGGGTCTCCTACTCCCACCAGAGGGCAGTGATGCCCACACAAAAACAAACACAGAAGGCCCTCGGGGAGAAGGCTGGGCCCCGGCTGTGGCTGCGTCCCTAGGCTCCGGCACAGGAGCAGTTATGAGGACCGCGCAGGGCTGGCCCCTGCTTCCTTCTGTCCTGCACAGGGTTGCCGTGGATCAGAACTGCCTCCGTGACATCCAGTGACAATGGCATGATGGCCCTGAGGGAGAAAGACGGGGCTTTCTACTCCGTCGATGAGTTCCAATCTACCCTGTGCTAGGGGGCCACCGTGACTAGAAATCAACTTGATGACAGTGACTTTGGTGGGGTTTGGGGCTTGTGACCCTGTAGCACCTTCCTCCAGGTATTCTGGGAGTTCAAAGGAATGTCCCTTCTGGGTTCAAAAACGCACCTTCATGGGTTCGAAGTTGGTCCCTGGGAAACACACTCTTGTCTGCTCACCGAAAGATAGATGACTTGATGTCACCCCGGAGTGCCGTGGAAGAAAGGCCTGGCGATCTGTTTCTGCGAAGCATGCCGGCCCGTGAAGCAGCTGCACTCTGTCACAGAGAGTCTCTGTGATTTGTAATGGACTCAGCAGTCACGGTTGGAAGGTGGATGTGGTGGTTGGATAGTCCATCAACTTGACACTCCCGGCGAGGGGCGGAGTTCAACCTATCCGTCAAGCGGTAGCTTGATGACACCCTCCTGGGGACGTGGTCTTTTGGATATTAACAAGATCACTCAGAGAGGCTCTCACACTGCCAATTGGCCTCCCAGTTCCCTGGGACTTCACTGGGACTCTGTGTCTGCAAACTCTAGTTCTCTTCTGAAACCACCCTACCTGTCTGCTTGGGCCCTCCCGCCCTCTCCCTTCCTGCCGGGGCCATGCCCCCCTCCTGCTGGGAGCTCACTGCAGCCCCCAGGCCTGGGGAGGCTCTCAAGGAACAGGGTCCTGGACTCCCAACTTTTGGCAGAAGACGGTTTCTAGTGAGTTTCACAACATTAGTGTCTCCTCATTGTATTTGTTTTTTCTGGCTACTGTATCTTCCCTGTGAAAATAAATGAATTTGATTCAAGAATGCACATTCATGTCAAGAATGATACTATGCCACAAATCAAGCACAGGCGGGAGGTAAATGTAGCAAAAATGGAGAAGGGGAGACCCAGCGACGGCTTCCTTCTTGACAGAGGGAGAAAGCGGGGGCCCAGAGAGCCAGGGGCCTTGCCCAAGATCACACAGCAAGTTAAAGGCAAGGATACCCTACTGTGATCTCCTGATTCTGGAGGTAGCTGCTTCTTTCTAAATTCCACCCGTCAGCACACACTTGGCGCCGAGAGTTGGGGTGCGGGGGTGCACCTGGAGGTGGCAGGCGGTACAGCAGATGAGAACCTGCGTTGAGGATGGTAGAAGAGAGAGGACAGTTTTCTTTTTTGTTAATTTTCTCGTTGTG
>PVJH01009982.1:0-30877 GCA_004026705.1 Nesogale talazaci
GCCCTGCTTCTGGCCCATCTGTAGTCAACATATGTGGAGGGACTGAAGGAGTTTAGGCAGTTCTCCCAGCAAGTGGACTTGGAGCTGTGTCAAGGAATGCCAGGAACGACAAGCTCCCTAACACAGGATGCCTGATCCCTGTCCCCACGGAGTTTTTGAGCATAGCAGCCAGGAGGAAGGAAGTCTTGTCCAAGAGAGAGATCTGGAAGGTAACAGGGCCCTCAACATTTTCTGCACTCTGATGCAGGCGAGAGAGCCTTCTCTGACACTTCCGGTTCCTACATGTGGCTCTCAAGTACAAGGGAACGTGAAGCTAATTCGGATAACGGTGATCTCCTTTGCCTGCAAAAATGGGTGTACAGCTCTCGAATAACTTTGTTCAATGGTTGGGAGGGACAGGATCGGCTCCTTCCCTCTCAAAAGTTTGCCGATTCCTTCTTAGAGGAAAGAACCCCTGGGCCCTGCTCCCAAAAGCAGACTCGCCAGATGGGCTATGCAGCCACGGACTCTGTGAGCAATGTGCAGTGTTCAAATGGATATGCAGTTGGGCAGATTGCAAAATGAAATCCCTGGGAGGAGCCCTTCCGGCCTGTCTCTCTTCCCTCCATGGCAGAAACCCACTTGATGGAATCCAGGAAGAGGCCGGGACTCACTGAAGGAAGTCACCTAGAATCTCTACTGGGCTACCCACGCCCTGCATCCACCCCCACCCATGGGACTAGGCTGCCCCTTAGGGAACTCTTAGGGGACCCAATCAGCGGTGAGGGCGGGGAGCCCAAGGATGGGAAGTGATCAAAGCTCTTCCACACGGACCTTGCCTGTGGACTTGACCCCCTTCCAGATGCAGAAGTAGCAGATGACCCAGGCGAGCAGGAGGCACAGGGCCAGCTCCCAGCGCAGGGCCCCCAGGTGCTGGATGCCATCAGAGATCTTCAGAACTCGCCTCCTGGGAAGAGAAGGCTTGAGCGAGGCTCCCTCGGGGTGCCTGCCCCAACGTGGCACAGCTCTCCTCTCGCTTGCTAGGGCAGTGGAGCCTCGCCTCCAGCAGAGGAGCTGAGCCCCCAGCTCTGGTCCCAAGGCTTCTCAGGCCTTTTCAGCCAGATCCACCGGGCTCTCCTTTGCCCAGATATGGAGGCAGATAGAAAGCACAGCAAACAAAAGTTCTCCCCGGGAGAGTTTGCTCTGAGAGATTGTGTCCCAATTCGAGCTGGGGAAGAAGGTGCAGAAAGTATGTCCTCAACCCAAGGCGTTGGGTGTTTTAAGTATCCTGCCGGGGTAAGCATGACTATTTTGGAAGGAAGTGGCAGTGCTCATGCAGTGGAAGAGTGTGAGTCCAAACACCTGGAGGGAAAGGACAAGATCAGCCTGAGGGGAGAAGCCGGAGTCTCAGCACCCCGCAAAGACACCCCCATCAGAGAAGAAGTCACAGACGTGGCTGAAGAAGGAAAGGAAAAGTCCTTCCTCACTGTCCACTGGGAGTGCCCACACCCTCCTCTCAACATAGGACCCACAATGGGGTCGGAAAAGGACCTCACTTACTCCCAGAACTCGATGACAGGGGAGGTGGCATTCTCAGAGGTCACATTCAGGGAGCCGTTGGTCCTCTGGAACTCCACACAGTGTTCTATCCGTGGGTCAGGGAAAGGAAGAGAGAAAGATCATTAGCCAACACTTGGCATGACTAGACTGATTGGGGTGGACGTGTAGGAGATGGAGAAATAAGATGGCTAAAGGAAACAACCAGAAGTTGTTTGTACAAAACATCCTCATGTATGCATGATCACAACAATCCGAACTCATCCTCTCCTGCACATGCACAGGTCTGTAAATGCGGTGGGGTCCCCATAGCCTTCTGGGTTACACATGGTTAGCGGTTTGAACCCATCAGCCGCTCCACAAGAGGAAGATGAGGCGATCTGCTTCCATAAAGATTTACAGTTGTAGATGGATTCTGGGCTCCACTTTATTCTAGTCCCAACCCAAGGACAGTTAGTTCTGATAACAGGGCCTTACTGGGGCTGAGCTCCGGTGTCGTAGTGGTTGTGCGCAGGACTGCAGCCCACTGGGATGGAGGTTCAATTCCAGCTCCATGGAGCAAAGACTGGGCCTCCTACTCCCACCACCTGAGGGCAGTGATGCCCAAAAAAACAAAACCAAAACCCAAAACAGGGCCTTACTCAATACTTGGCTTCACAAAGAGATCATTGAAGATAAGAGTGCGAATGCAAAGTGTGGTGAAGAAAACAGATGGTGCCCAGTTATGAGTTGGAAGCGTGTCAGGGGTCTTAGGCTTATATTCAAAGAAGCAGCCATAGCAGCCAGGTGTCAATGAAGTCCACCCCAAAGGAGCACACCAGCCTATGGGATCCAAAGATGACAATAAAACAAACCAAATGTCATGAAGGGAAAACTATCAGAACTGAAATTGTGGCCACCCAATGTTCAGAAAGCGACAGACAGCGGTTGGAAACCAAAATCCATCTGCAGAGCATCTAGTCCGATTAGGCCTAGGGCAGATCCCCTCTAGTCAAAGGTGAGGAACGGCAGCAGCTTTCCTCCTAGACAGAGATGATTATAAACTTGGTTTTGGTGGCTCCTACCATGGCTTATCATGACATTTGCACGGTTGGTCTCCCTCTTGACCCAGACTGAATTTGCTTTAGGCTCAACTATTTCTCGCTTGTTCCAAGACAGAAATTTCTTCTCTGATTTTTAAAAATACTGTTGGTGGATTTTTCTTTCTTACTCCTTATTTTATGTGAATATTCTTTTCCTTCTGCTTCACTTTGGGGTTTTTCTTTTTTTGAGGGGGGCGGGTTCTGTTAGATTTTCCACCTTATGAAGCACAAAATGAGTGGATGCACAGAGACCTAACTGATACCATAGTTCATGGTAAGGGGGGTGGCAGTCAGCAGGAGGGCAGTTGGGAAGCAGTCAATGAATGCAGGGAGGAGAAGGGAGCGTTAGAACGGACTGTTGTGATGTCTACACAACTCTTTTTAAACGTGAATATTATCTGGAGAAAACTATCCCCGAAAAGAAAAGAAAAGAAATCAAACCTGCCCTATGGTCACCATGAGTGAAAAAAGAAGAGTTTTTGCTTTGGGGGGCTTTGAGTTTACGTTAATGGTGTTAGAACATTGGGGAGAGGGACATCAATAAAGGCTGCCCAGCAGGAAGAGGAGAATCGATGGCACTGAATTATGCATGTTGAATTGGACAAGGCTTTGTTGGGCATATTTTGCTGAAATTGAAAAAAAATCAGGCAACTAACAATGAGTGCAAGGAAGGAAACATGCTTTAGAATTCACCTCGATGTGCATGAACAGTTGGATTGTATGATAGATGGATGAAGTGCCGAGAAGACTGGTAAAGAGAGACCAGGTTTGCAGTCTTGGAAACCCAAAGGGGGCTTTGACACTCTCCTACAGGGTCACGGGGAGGAAGCAGCAGGTGGCCGTGGGTTTGGGAGTCGCTGGGCGGGGCTCATGGCGGACAAGCTCAGCAGGAGATGGAAGGGATGGATGCTCCCTCAAGTTCACCCAAAGGCATCTGGGAGGAAAGGCCTAGAGACTTACTTAAAATAAAATAAAATCAGCCATCGAATACCCCACGGAGCACAGCTTGACTCTGTGAAAAGAGGCTCTGCAGGTCACCTCCTTCCAAGTCCACGGACACACATATTTCCAGCGAGTTAGAAGTCACGGCTTCTGAGGAATAAGAATGTTTCCTGGGGGAGGGAGAGCACAGGCACAAGGGCCGGAAATGCCAGCTCCAGTGCTCACTCCTCAGCTCTCAGCTCTGTGGGCTGTCCTACAGAGGAGAATACGCCCCTTCCTGTGGGATGGTTGGAGGAGCCCTGTGGCACGGTGGGGCTGGGGCGAACTGCAAGGTTGGCGGTTCTAAACCACGAGCCTCTGTGAGGGAGACAGGCGGGGCTTTCTGCCCGAGTCAGAAGCTACGATATGGAAACTCGCAGGACCAGTTCTGCTCGGGTCTGACTCAACGGCAGGGAGTTTGTTTTTCAGTAGGATTGTTAGGAGAAGTCAATGGAAAAGTGAATGTAGGAGAGATTAGATTTGATGTAAATGTGATTATACCATCACCATAGGCACTTCTGTTTAGGGTGATGGTGTAATTTGGGAAGGGTTAGTGGTCATGGTTGCACAAAGGGGTGGACATAACCAGCATCACTGAATTGTACATGTAGAAGCTGCTGAATATGCAAATGTATTATTTACATATATGACACAAAAATAAAGACCAAAAGTGTTGGTAAAGTCAAATACAAGTGCTCTCCTTCTGTACTGAGTTAGGAACCTGGAGTTAAAAAAATGTGTGAAATAAATGACTGCACAACTCATTAAAATATGTTTGAACCATTGAATTGTACGATATGTAAATTATGTCAATAAAGCTGTTAAAACATTTTTACGTGTGAAATTGAAAAAAAAACTCTCTTCAAATCAACAAAGCAAAACATCAAACTGCTGAATAAGTAGAGGCTTATACCGTATGTACTTGAGTATAAGCCACCCCGAATATCAGCCAAGGCGCCTAATTTTATCACGAAAACGACATTAAAAAGATGCTGGCAAACCTGGCTCATACACGAGTATATACAGTAAGTCTTTGGATGTCGCTTTGGAAGTTCACAGAGCACTCACACTCCTTTTCACACTTCCTTTGTTGAACCGCTAACCCTCAGGTCAGCAGTTTGAAACCACCTGCCACTCTGGGGCAGGACCAAAGCGTCCAAAGTCCGTGAAGAGTTAGAGTCTCAGAAGCCCCCAGGGAGTTCTGCGTGGCTCTCCGTTGAAATCGGCTTGGGAGCGGTGAGTTTGGGTTTTCAGTGTGGCTCTTGTACAAAAGTGCTGGGAAATCTCAAAGCAGAGGGCTTTCCCCTCTGTAGACAAGAAGGAGTGGAAACTTTCTCAAAAATGGCTTGCTCGAGCCTACAAGTGAAAGTGAGGTCTAGAATCCAGATGATAATCAGACTTCATCATCCTAATCCATCTTCAAAACACCTAGAGTGGTCCCTTCCTCGTGACTGCTCCTCCATCATGGGAGAAAGACCTGTCCATCTGCTCCCAGAAGGACGACAGCATTGAACACCCGTGGGGCAGGTCTCCTCCACCACTTGAGCCATCTGAGTCAGAATCGGCTCCCTGGCACACAAAGGTCACCTTGATCGCACGCCTCCTCACTGGCCTCCCATTTCTGCCCTTGCCTTCCCAGGCTGTTCTGAAACACCCAGATGATAAATTTTGAGTTCCTTTAGGCCATGCCCGGCTTAAAGCTCTCCAGTGGTTTTCGCAGGCCAGTCAGACATAGAAAGCCAAAGCTGTTGCAGGCGCGCTCAATGCTGTATGCAGCCTATACTCCAGCACCTGCTGCTTTCCTCGGACTCCCCCAGCTCCACACCTGTCCTTAATATGCCTTCGGCACAATTACAGCCTGTGGTAGTGACATAATGTGTTGTCAATTTGAGATTTAAGAGTGAAGGGGGCCTGTGTGACCATGTGGTGTCGATGGGATCAGGTATCAGGCATCAAAGACCCAGAACAAAACACACAAACCGAGGAAGAAAAAATCCTATCGATGGGAATGAGAGGGAGGGCAGAGTGGAGACCCAAACCCGTTAGTAGTCAGTGGGCCACCCCTTGTCAGGAGGATCACAAGGAAGAGGAGAGCCATGCAGGCTGCAGTATAGCATCGATGAAACACACAGCCTTCCTCTAGCTTTTTAAAGCTCCCCCCCCACCACCACTACCATGACCCCAATTCTATCTTACAAATCTGGCTACACCAGAACATATATGCTGGTAGAGATAAGAGCTGGTAACACAG
Source organism: Nesogale talazaci (assembly GCA_004026705.1). Taxonomy (NCBI): domain Eukaryota; kingdom Metazoa; phylum Chordata; class Mammalia; order Afrosoricida; family Tenrecidae; genus Nesogale; species Nesogale talazaci. Next base: position 5,851 of record PVJH01009982.1, read on the forward strand.
GGAATCCAGAGCAGATAAACCTCTCATGATCAATAAGGGGAGAAGCGCTACTAGGAGGGTAAAGGGGGGGGGGTGGTTATAAGGGGGAACTGATCACAATGATTGACATATGGTTCCCATCCCAGGGGAATGGGTGAAATGAGACCGCAGTCAGTGTAAGACATGAAAAAATGAAAGAAGAAGAATTTATAAATTATCAAGGGAATGTGGGGGAGAGAGGGGAAGGGAGGGGGGCGAATGAGAAGCTGATGCCAAGGGCTCGAGTAGAAAGAAAAAGTTTTGAAAAAGATAATGACAACATATGTAAAGGTGTGTTTGACACAATGGATATATGTGTGGACTGTGTAAGAGCCCCAGTAAATTTTTTTAAAAAGAATTTTTTTTTTTAAGAGTGAAGGGATAAAGTTTGGCTTGTCAATCGGGTCACAGCCTGATGACCTCATTTGGAGGCTCTAAGGAGATAAATAGCTCTCTGGAAGTGAGACACAGAAACACTCCCTGTCAGACATTACTGGCCACTATGCTGATAAAGCCAGAGCCCTGGCGCGGGAGGAGCCAAGTGGAGACCCACACCAGCACTGAGATGCTTACATCGCCACTGGATCCCCACCAGTCCCTGACCTTCCTGCATTCTCCACTATTTCATGTGTTTTGCAAGTCTGAAAAGGACTTTATAGATTGAAATTGGACATTTGGGCTAATACTGGACTTATGAACTTGATCTGGACTGGGCTACAATGTTTTCTTAATGTACAATTACTCTTTATATAAAGCTCTTTCTTATACACATATGAGTGGCTATGAATTTGTTTTTGTAGTCAACCCCACCTCATACAAACTTCTTGAACTGAGAGAGTAACTTTCTGCCTTCAAAGGCACTCACGTGTGCTATTTCCATCACAACCAAAGAAACCAATAAGACACAGCAAAGGAGAAAATGAATTGCTATTGTGAATAATACTGATGACACAGTATCTTAGTTCCTGGTGAGGCCCAGATGGACTGTGGTCTTTAAAACCCTAAAATAGTCAGAAAACACACACACACACACACACACATACACACACACACACACACAGATCAAACAAACCAGATTGCAAGTTGAAATAAGTGGCTAACTTACATAAAAAGACATCCATTCTATTGGCATAATACATGAGTTTTCTCAAAAAGGCTGGCACTGTGCTCATGAAGCCCGTCAATTCTGACTGTGGCCCTTGCTGTGCTGAGCCCCAGGGGTACCGTGGTGGGAGGGTGGGAGCTAACGGAAACGTCGGGGTTCCATCCTGTCAGGTGCTCAGCCAGGAAGAGGCAGTCGCCGGCCATTACAACCTGGCTGTCCTCCCTTGTCCTAAGCTGGAATTGACGTGGTGGCGACAGGTCCCTGGGTTCTGCCCGGTCTCCATGGCGGACTGACCTGTGTTCCACTCGTGGTGGCAGCTCCCCCAGGGCAGGTCCGTGGTGAAGCTGCTGAAGAGGTAGAAGAGGGCCCAGGCCAGCACGATGATGTAGTAGAAGTTGAGGAGGACCACGATCACCTGGGAGGCGTAGCCGATGCCTGCAAGAGGACCCGGCAGTGGAGTTGGGTGGGGGGGCAGTCTGCGGATTTCTCACACGCTGCCTGTCCTGGCTTCATTGTGGCAGGGGGGGCGGATGGGAGGTGGCCACTGTCCACAGGCAAGGTCCTCGGTCAGGAAGAGGGAGACCTAGGTTCCCAGTTCCCTCCCTCCCCACCCACCCCCACCCCAGCACCCGGGAGTGGGCTGCTGGAGCGGCGGCCGCACATTCACGTTTCCTAGATGCGGGAAGGCCCTGGAGTCCAGAGGCCGAGAGAATTTAGAAATGCGAAAGACTAACTCCCAGATGGCAACAGAGACTAGTCTGATACACTTCTGAACGGTGTAAACGCGAGTTAAGCGTTTTACAAAAAGAAAAGAATACAAATCTTGAAGAAACATCCTCAAAAAAAAAAAAAAAGGATTCATTCTCCCCACCCCACCCCCCCAACCCAAACAATGGGTTTGCAAAATGAGATGATTGGTGAAAAGGCATGTGGGTGGCAGTCCTAGCAAAATTGTTTATCGGTGATGTATAACACAGTGGTTCTCAGACTTGCCTGTGTATTGGAAGTACCGGGGGCTCTTTGAGGAACCTTGGTGGGGGAGTCATTATGCGTATGGTTGGCAGTTCAAAACTGCCTGCAGCTCTGAGGGAGAAAGACGGGGCTTTCCCACTCCCATGACTGGTCGCAGCCTCTGAAACCCACCCTGACTTGCAGGCAGGGAGTTTGTAAGTAGTTGTGTTAAAATGGAAGAATTGTTAAAGAAAAAATTTTTTCATTTAAAATTCTCTTTAGAAGTGTTTTGCGATAGATTAAGTATGTTCTTAAAATACAAATTCGTTGTTCTGTCTCCAAGGCGACATCAAAACATTCATGGGAACATGGACTCTTTCTACATGTTTCTTGGAGGCACCTAGAATGCAGCTACACTATCTTGGGACACTGCTCATTTAACCCAAAGCCTCTGCCCATGTCTCTGCCCCCTTCCCTGGCCCCTCCCCACCTCCCCGTGGACCAGTGCTGTGTGGCCCCAGGAGGACTCATCACAGGGACGGTCTGCTCTCAATCCCCGCACCGCGGCGAACAAAGCAGATACTCACCCTCAAAGATGGGGCAGATCTTCCTCCAGGCGGTGACTCCTCCCTGGCTCGTGTACTGGCCCAGTGCTGTCTCCAACAGGAAGACAGGAATGCCGCAGGTAAAGAGGAAGATGAGGTAGGGGATGAAGAAGGCACCTGTGGGTGGGAAGCAGGTTATCCGTTCCCTGGCATGAGTCTCATTTGCCACCTCCCCCTTCTCCCACGAGCATCCCTTGCTGTCTGTCAGTATCCCAGAGTGGGGCATGTGTCCGGATGTGGGGAAGCCTACAAGGATCAAAGGTTAACGGGTTCCCTGAGATCTGCTTAGCCCTGCTTCTTTTCCCCTTGGAATTCCAGCCTGACCCTACCGCGGTTTGTTTGCCGTCAGACATCGACTACTGCCTGCCTTGTTTCTCACTGCTGGAGGAACAGAAGTACGACAGATGGGCGCCTGGAAAGAGCACGCATCTCTTTTCTCACAGGGTGGAGACTAGACGTGGAGCCGTGGGAGGGGGAACCCTTGTCTCCGCTTCTCTAGCCCCAGCATTCCTGGCTTCCCTGGAAACCTGCACCCTGGCATCAATCTTTCACCAGTTGGGTTTCCTGGTCGCCGTGGCTGCACTGCTCTTGATTTCCCTCCGATGTGAGTAGGCTTAGGACGCACGCTGGACTGTTCAGAGCGCCATGAACACACCAAAGAAGAGTTATCCCCACAGGCATCGGGATTCGGATTCCAACATACATGTGGAGGGGACACTATTCCACCCCAACACCGTCTCAATAACTCACAGCCCGTGCCAATAGCACAGAGCCCTTGAAGGTCGCATGCCCGGGAGCAGCAAGCCGGCCCACAGGCTGCCATTCTTTCCAAGGAAGTGACTGCTTCGTGTCATTGGGTCATTCCAGCAGGCTGACATCAAACTTCCAGAGGATATCGTTTCCGCTTCAGTTTTCATGATCGCTGCCTAAGACACGTCTACCAAGGCCAGAAGAATTGACATTTTTTGCCCCCAGAACCTCCATCTGCTGACTAAGACAGGGTCTCTGGATAGAGTACCAGAGAGGAGAGAACCGCACCAAGAAGAGACTCTGAATATCTGCAGCGGAGCCCCCTCGAACATTCAACGTGAGTACTACTCAGGGCATACAGATGACAAAACTCCCCAAACCGAGGAGAGGAAATAGCCATCCCCAAAGACTAAGATTCACCTGGCATGGAGCAGAGTGCACCAAAGCGTAACGTCCCCGGAGTGGAAACCGACTAGCTACCGACGGAGCATTCCTCCAGCCTTGCTTAGCAAGTCCCGAAAGAGCGAGCCAATGAAGTTAAGTACCTCAAAAAAACAAAGCTCAAAAATATTTATAGAAATACAAAATAGCCACCAGCAAGGCAGAGTCACAATGTCTTTCGTCCAAATAAAAATGGAAAGACGCGGGCTGGGCCCTGGTGGCGTAGTGGTTGTGTGCGGGACTGCGGTCCACTGGGTTGGCGGTTCAAATCCAGCAGCAGCTCTCCAGGAGCAAGGCTGGGCCTCCTACTCTCACCAGAGGGCAGTGATGCCAAAAAAATGGAAAGACGCATGGAAATAATGACTTCAATGGACTAATAGATCATGCAAACCTCCTTTCCACACTCCTGGCCAGAAGAGCTAGATGGTACCTGGCTATCACTACCAAATGCTCTGCCAAAGGAACACATTAGCAGGTCCTTAGTAGCATAGGAGGAAGACAGAGAACCAAAGACAAAAGCATGGAAAAGGACAGGTTGATTGGTCAGATAGAGAATGATGAGAACCTGAGATCCTGACCCTTCCCTTTCAGGTCTGGAACAGAACCCACCTCTACGTTAGAAGAATCCACCATTTCAGGTTAAAAGGACAGTATTTACGCAAAGACAAACTGCACAGGGCTCAGGGAATGGGGCACAGGGAACACAGGCAGGAAGGAGAAAAAGGGAGGGCAGACTGAGGAGGGAGGTGAGTCAAAATATGCGTACTCTGTCAACTGTGGAACTGTAAACCATCACCCAATTCACAATAAAAAGTTTAAAGGAAAAGAGACCTGCAGAGTAATCACTTCTCGGCCTTTGGCTAAGAGCAAATGAAGAGGCCAGCAGAGAAGAAGGGAAATATGACACTCAATGAGTAAATAAACGAATTGAAACTGATACAGATTTTAGACTCAACATATCTTTTGTCATGAGTGAATTCTGGCTCATAGTGACGCCATGTGTTAATTACATAGAAATAGATAAATACCTTATCCCATATTGTCCTGGACTGAATTTTTTTCCCCCAAAACATTGTGTGTCAACTTGTATAGGCTGTGACTCTCTGATTTGGCAGTTCTGGAATGATGTAATATGGTAGTTATATCATGATCTCCCCATAAGCCAGCCAGAGGTAAGTGATTAAGTGGTAAGATGATTAAGTGTGGGTAGGGTGCAAAACCTTTAATTTCATTACACTGTTGACCCAAACTAAAAGTTCCCCTGGAGCGTGGTCTACAATACTTTTTATCTTACACGAGATGAAAGGAGAGCAAAGCAACCTCCCACCACCAGGAACGAGGAGCTGAGAGGAGAGTGACTCCTTTGGAGGTGGGATTCCTGCACAGAGAAACTCACAGACCTTGAAGAAGAAGGTTGCTCCTGGGACACAGGGAGCTCCCCCAAGAGTCCTGGGCCCGCGCCCCGCCACTGTGAGCTAACACAGAGAGAAAGTCTCCCTGGAACTGTTCCCTGAATTTGGACTTGTAGTCTCCTCCATTATGAAAGAATAAATTTCTGTTTGTTAAAGTCATCCATCTGTGGTATGTCTGCAATAGCAGCATGCTACGCAGAGAACTAAGACACATGTATTCAGAAAATTAAATATAGGTATGAAATATCTATTAAAAGATCTCAAATCAAACTTGCCCAGATAAAACCTAATTGTGTAAGATAAAAAATTCAACTGAATGTGATTAATCACAGGTGAGACACAGTAGCAAAAAAGATGAATAAGGTTGAGGCATTGATGTAGAAACAAAAATAAAACAGAGAAAAGATCATTTTGAAAACAGAAGACAGCATCCGTGATAGCATCGGTGAACTGAAGGGCAACTTCCAGCAGCCTAATTAGACATGTAACTAAAATCCCACAGGGAAGGAAAATGGTAAAGAGGGGTCAGAACAAAACATTTTAAGAAAATGATGACTGAAAACATTCCAAATTTGATGAAACACACACACACACACACAGAGAGAAAGAATTAACCAAAGCAAGGCTTTAGGAATTGATAGAATACCAATTGACATGTTTCAATAAGCTAGAAGAGATCCAGGGAGCTTCTAGAGGTTCAGGTCAGATTCAGAAGAGGACATGGAACAAGGGATATCATTGATGTTAGCTGATGTTAGCTGGATCATGGCTCAGAGAAGAGAATACCAGAAAGATAGTTATTGTGTTTTATTGACTATGCCAAGGCATTTGACGTAGGCATTTGGTGTAGGTCATAACAAACTATAGATAACCGTGAGAAGAATGGGAATTCAGAACATTTCATTGTGTTCATGCAAACTTATACATGGAGGTGCTCATCCTAACAGAACAGCGCGGTGTGGTGTAGAGTCAGGAAAGATGTGTATCAGGGTTGTATCTGCTCATCATGCTTATTCAATATATGTGTTGAGCAAATCACCGAAGAAGCTGGATTCTCTGAAGAGGCATGTGGCATCAAGATTGGAGAAGAGCTTATCGACAAACTCAGATAGGCAGATGACACAAGCTTGCTTGCTGAAAGTGAAGGGCACTTGAAGCACTGACTGATGCAGACCAAGGACTGCCGCCTTCCGTGTGGATTACAAGTCAGTGTAAAGAAGACCTAAATCCTCACCCCTGGACCAATAGGTAACATCAGTAGAGAAAACGTTGAAGTTGTCAAGGGTTGTGTCTTGTTTGGATACTTATGAAAACAGCTGTCAAGAGGTCGAAAGATGAGCCGCACGCATTAGGTCACTCAGCTGGCCAGGACCTCTGTAGAGCGTTGAAAACCAAAGGTGCTAACTTAGGACTGAGGTGCCCCTGACCCAAGCCATAGTATTTTCAATTGTCTCCTATGCACGTGAACGTGGGACATTGAGTACAAAAGACCAGAGAAGAATCGATGCATTGGAACTGTGGTGCTGGAAAAGAAGACTGAAAGTGCCATGGTCTGCTAAAAGGACAAATTTGCTCTTAGAGGAAGTACGACAGGAGTGCTCCTTGAGACGAGGATGGTGAGACTAGGTCTTACATGCTTTGGACATGTTGTCAGGAAAGACCAGTCCCTGGAGAAGGACACGTGATTGGCAGAGAGAAAGCGGGGGGCCCTGAAGGGGATGGTCTGGCACCGCAGCTGCCGCAACCAGCTCAAACGTGGGGATAACTGTGAGAACAACCTGTCTGCTGCGCATAAGGTGGGTACGGTTCTGAACCACTCCACTGGCATTTCACAGCAACATAGACCCAGATAAGGAGCAAGCGCCAAGATGAGAAACAAAGAAAACTAAACAAGGTGTATCGCCATAAAGTGAGACCAGTAATAAATAATTTTAAGTGAAAAATATACAGTAAGACAAAAGGAAGATGGAATAAAATTTCTTATTGGAAACAAAATAAATATGAGAAGATAATGACAGCAGAACATATTTGTCAAAATACAGAAACAAAAATAACCTGTCAACTTAGAATCCTTTAGCTAACATTCTAGAACCCTAATAAAAATATTGTCCAAAGATAAAAATAATGGGCTGAGCCCCGGTGGCGTAGTGGTTGTGCGCGGGGCTGCGGCCCACTGGGATGGAGGTTCAATTCCAGCTCCATGGAGCAAAGGGTGGGCCTCCTGCTCCCACCACCTGAGGGCAGTGATGCCACACACAAAAAAAACACAAAGATAAAAATAAAAAATTATAATTCATAACAAAAGATAATAAAATAGGTTTTCCCTGGAGGGAGGGGGGTGGAGTGGAGTGGAGATCCAAAGTCCATTTGTAAACAGTTGGACATCCCCTCCCAGAAGAGTCACAAGAAAGGGATGAGCCAGTCAGGGTGCAGTATAGCACTGACAAAACAGAAAGCATTCCTCTAATTCAGGGGTTCTCAACCTTCCTAATGCTGTGACCCTTCAATACAGTTCCTTATGTTGTGGTGACCCCCAACCATAAAATTATTTTCATTGCTACTTCATAACTGTAATTTTGCCACTGCTATGAATTTGGCATGAAAGGGTTGTTCGACCCCCATAGGGGTCTTGACCCACAAGTGGAGAACCGCTGCATCTAGTTCTTTCATGCTTCTTCCTTCCCACTATCATGACCCCCATTCTACCCTACACACCCAACCAGACCAAAGCAGGTGCCCCGGTACAGATCTCAACACGTGGAACCCAGGGCAGATTCAACCCCTCAGGAACAAAAGTGGGAGTAGCAATGCCATGATGGGAGGGGGAAGGTGGGAAAGAAAGGGGAATCAATAAAAATGATCGATGTATCATCGTCTCCCCACCCCAAGGGGGATGAACAATAAGATCACCAGTGAAAGGAGACACTGATTGGTATAAGATATAAAATAATAGTAATTTCTAAGTTACCGAGGGTTCAGGATGGAAAGAGAGTAGGTGAAGGAGGGGAAAATGAGCTGATACCAAGAGCTCAGGAAGAAAGAAAATGTTTTGAAAAGGAGGATGGCAACACATGTACAAGTGTGTTTGACACAATGGATGCCTGGATTGCTATAAGAGCCGTGAGAGTCCCCAATAAGGTGAGTAAAATAATAATAAAAGAAGTTCTTTGGGCTGAGCCCCTTGGCGTAGTGGTTGAGTGCGGGACTATGGCCCACTGGCGTGGCGGTTCAAATCCTGCAACAGCTCTCCAGGAGCAAGGCTGGGTGGCTTCAACAACCACCAGAGGGCAGTGAGGCCCTCCCCAAAGAATTTCTCCCCAACCACCAGAGGCCCTCCCCAAAGAATTTCTTTGAGCCAAGGGAAATGATGATGCATGCAAATGTACATAAATGAATAAGAGCACTTAAGTAAGCACATATGTAAATAGCTACTATTTATTATTATTCAAACTGCTTTAAAGACAACTTCTAGGTTAAACAAAAATAATGCTATCATGTGGGGTTTATAACATGAAAAGTAAAGTGTAAAAAGCAAAAAGGTTCAAAGAAAATAAAGTTAAGTATGCTATTTTAAGGCTCGCATAAGAGAAAGATGATGATGCTATCATTTGAGGATAAACTGTAATAAGTTAGAGACAGATAAAATTTAAAACAACCATTAAAATAAACACATCAGAGTTGCGATCATAAGCCAACAATCCAATAACGCAATCAATTTTATAACTCAAATCAATTCCAAAGAAAGTAGGGCAAAAAAGAGAAGCCAACAACAAGAGGAGATGAAGAATTGACAGGACAAGCAGAAAACAAGCGAGCAGAGATTGAAACCTAACCACACAGAGCACCTGTAAGTTAGAATGAACTCAACGGCAAGGGAGCTTTTGGGTTGAGTGTACATGATTGCATTAAGTACAAAGTTTTGAAATGTCTCAATTAAAATGCAGGGTTAGTCAGACTCACTTAAGGGGGGGGGGGCGGGGAAGCAAGATTCAATATATTCTGCCCACAGGAAATGCAGTCCAAGTTTAAAGACACAAATAGATTCAAAGAAAAAGATGGAAAAAGACATGCCGTACTAACACTAATCAAAAGAAAACTGGGTTGACTCTATTAATAACAAATAAAGTAGACATCAGGGCAAAGAACATCACTAGGGATAAAGATGGTTTCAGAACGGTAAACTCGTTAAGGTGTGTTAACAATCCTAAATGTTTATGAATATAATCATAGAGCTTCCAAACATGAAGTAAACCCTGATGAATTGCAAAGCAGGTGGATAAATTACTAATTAAAGGTATCACTATCCCATTGTCAATGATTGACATCACAAGTTCAAAGAAAAATCAATTCAAATCAGGTCCTAAAAGACTTGAAGGACCACAGCATCAATTTGACCTACTGGGTACTTCACCAACCACCTTCACAGCCGCCAAGTCCATGCCGACCCACAGAAACCACAGAGGTGAAACTGCTCTGCTTGTTTCTGAGACGTAACTCTCTCCACGAGCAGAAAGCCCCGTCTTTTTCCTGAGGAGCAGCTGGGTTTCGTACACCTGACCTTGTGGCTAGCAGCCCCCCTCGTAACGATTATGCCACCAGGCCTCCCTTTGACATAGTCAACAGCAGCAGGATACACACTCTTTTCCAGGAGCACATGAAATACTGAACATAGTCTGAGCTGACAAGCAATTATCGATAAGTGCAAAAGAATTCATAGAACGACGTTCTCGCACAAATTTAAAGAACTATAACAGTAAGAGTTCTGGAAAAGCCCCTACGAATTTGGAAACTTGGTAACATGTTTTTAGATAACCATAGATGAAAGAAAAAGATCAAAAGGAAACACGAATGAGCAAGAATGAAAACATAACATATAAACATCTAAAGGATACCATCAGCACAATACTTAGGAGCCCTGGTAGTGCTGTGGTTATACTTTGGGCTGCTAGCCTCTTGGTTCGCAGTTCAAGACTGCCTGCTGCTACTCAGGAGAAAGACAGGCCTCTCTACTCCTGTCAAGACTTTCAGTCTGGGAAACCCACAGGCATAGTTCTACCCTGTCCTATAAGATCGTTCTCCGTCAGCACTCGATGGCAGTGAGTTTGGCTTTATGGAGGGTGAGATGTTAGCACTAATGCCTAGTATTATAAAGGAAGAAACGTCCTAACTTCCACCTTAAGGAATGAGAAAAAGAACAAATGAAGCCAACAGTTGGGGCAAAGAAAATAATGAGGATCAGAAATCAAGGAAATATTAAAAATAAGTAAGCAATAGAGAAAAATCAATGAAATCGAAAAGTTGGTTCTTTGAGATGATGAGTAAAATTGATAAACTTTCTAGACTGATGTGGCGGGGCGGGGTTGCGGGAGCAGATACAAATCATCAATATTGCAATGAGAGAGCGATCACCAGGAGAGATCCCATACTTACAACAGGAACCTAAGGAAATAGTCTGGACAACTTTATGCCAATTTCAATATAAAGGACAAATACCTTAAACAACACAAACTACCAGAGTCACTGAAGAAAAAATAAGTAGCCTGACTAGCTCCGCATCTATTTTTCAGATGGTTGGTTTTAGTTAAAAATCTTCCCACAAAGAAAGCTTTCATTTCTAATGACTTTGCTGGTGAATTCTACTGGACGTTTAACGGGGAAGAAATCATACTATCTACCCACACTCTTCCAGAAAAATGAAAATGTATGCATGCTTCTCAACTCATCTGTGAGGCACGCATGATCTGGACAACAAGCCAGACAGAAACATTACAGGAAAAGAATGCCACGGAATATCTCATAAACCTATATGCCAGCAAAGTCAATCTAACAACATACGAAGAGAAGAAGCTACCATGCAAATGGGGTTTATCCCAGGTTGGCTTAACATTCAAAGATCAGCACAATTCATTGTTTTGAAAAATGTTTAAAGAAAGACAATGTGATCGTTTCAATAGATGCAGAAAAAAATATTTAATCAAGTTCAACAGCCATAAAACTCAGTAAATGATGATAAAAGGAGAACTTTCTCCACCTGGTAAGGAGCAATACCAAAAGTCTACAGCTATCATCACATTTAATGGCAAAAGTCCAGTTCTGTTCCTAATATGAGGAACGAGTAAAAGAATGTCTGTTTTCATCACTTTTATTCAACATTGTATAGCAGATTCTAATCAGAGAAATAATGTTAAAGAAAGACAGAAATTAAAAAGCTGTCCCGAGTGGAAATGAAGAAATAAACGGTGCTAGTCACAGATGGCTCAATAGTTAGGTATAAAATCCTTTGTGATGGCCAAAAAACTCGTTGAGAACTAGTGCAATTAGTAAGGTTGAAGGATACAAGATCAAATACAGAAATCAACTGTATTTCTAAATCCTAACAACAAACTACAAATTAAAACCAAGTTCACTGCCATCAAGTCAATTCCAACTCCCACGTGACCCTGTGGACTTGTCAAGCTGTCAATCTGTAGATGAGCAAAGCCCCATCTTTCTCTGGCAGAGCAGCTCTTGGACTTGAACGGCCAACCTTGGCAGCCCAACATCCAGCCCGTTACACCCCCAGAGCAACAAGCAATAAGAAATTGAAAACCAGCACCACTCGCAGTAATATCAAACAGAAAAAATGTCTCTGAATAAATCTGACCCAAAGTGCAAGAACTATGTACACTCCCAATTGTAGACAGTGACCATTTGCCCAAACCAAACCCATTCTATGGGGTCGAGTCCCCCTTAGAGCGATCCTCTAGGTCAGAATGGAACTGCCCCTGGGGTTTCAGGAGCTCTTTACAGAAGCAGGATGCCTCCCTGTCCTCCTGCGAGCGGTGATGGCACAACCACTGACCTCTCGGTCGGTGGCCTGATGCTTACGGTGCTATGTCATAGGGCTCCTAAGAGAAATTCAAGAAGGCCTTACTAAATTGATAGACATGAACACAGTAACAACTTGCCATTAAAGTGTCAGTTCTTCACAAATTGATCTAAAGGGTCAGTGCAACCCAAATGAAATTTCCAGCAGAATTTTTGGTAGTAACTGATTCTACAATTCATAGTGCTCTGAGGGGGGAAAACTGTATCTCAAATTCTAACATATACTTATGGAGACCCCCTTTATTAAGCCCTACGACAAAGACAAACCACCCAGGTCAGCATGGTCTGAACAATGAGAGGCCTAAAGATGTCCAAAGGATTTTTGGCCATATTGCTCACTACAAATATGGAAAACAAAGAAAATTCATCCCCAAATCATGATTGGTGGCCCATTAGTTCATCCTAGTTGCCGGCATGACTAGGAATCGGGAAAGGGACCATGGTAAGGATGCATACACTGCTGCAGAAGTTTAACAGGGTTGGTTCTTGGTTGGTCATGAATTGTGATCATGCATCCCTACCCCAGTTTCCATTAGAGACACACCCAGGCAAGTCCCTGAAAGGAAAGCTTCCCTCTTCTGGGGCTGGTTAGGGGAGTCCTGGTTATCCCTTTTAAACCCACTCTGCTTGAAGGCAACATTTTACACTATCCAGTTCATAGTCAGAAAGGATCAATAGAGGTTAATGTATGTTAAGACTCAAAATAGACTCTTCCTCCCGGAAAATGAAGTCCTTAGAATTTAAATTCTCATACTGTACAAAAACAAAACAAAACAAAACTCGCTGTCATGGAGTCAGTGCTAACTCATATCGACCCCGGGGGGGTTCTGAGACGATCACTGTTTATGGGAGTAGAAAGTCCAGTCTCTCTCCTGAGGAGCTTCTGGTAGTTTCGAACTGCCGACCTTGGGAATCGCAGCCCAAGTGGTACCCACTACACAACTGCAGATATGCAAAACGAGTTTGAGAAAGAACTAAGTTTGAGGTTAAGCACCAGCTGATTTCAAGACTGGTGCTTGGTCACCATAGTGGGTGATGTACCAGGTTGCTGATCACAAAGTCAGGGGTTCAAAGTTATCAGCTGCTCCTCAGGAGAGAGATCAGGCTAACTTCCAAGTGCTTCGATGGAGCTAAATGTAAAGAGTTACAGTCTGGGAAATACACAGGTCAGTTCGACTCTGCCTGCAGGCTCCATGTGAATCAGAATCAACTGAATTGTCATGAATTTGGCTTGCTTTGAGACTTCAAGATGGAATTAAAGGCTATGCCGTCAAGACAATATGGTACTAATAGGTATCAAAATATAGAAAGGCATAGGTGGAACAGATAGGAGTCCTACAATGGGTCCATACGTATTTGCACAACTGAATTAAAAAATTTTATTCTGAACTGGATGCAGGTTTGTAGTGTTATGTTTCACGATTCATAAACATTGTGTTTCATCTTATTCATTAATATCTCCTCAAGGTACCAACCATCACCTATCTGGCCACCTACCTATGTTTTCTGTCCCCATAGGTAGCTTGCCCTTGGGTAATGCTGCCTCCTTAGTCCCAAGCAACTGTTTATCCTGAGCTGTGCACACCTTACTATCAGGACAAGTGATTTCTGACAAAGGGGTAAAGGCAACGCATTGAACAATAGTAGTCTTCTCAACAAATGATGCTATGATGAGTGGATATGCACATGCAAAAAAAAAAGAATGTTATACCATACACAACAAATGGACTCATAATGGATTGTAAAACTAGAGGCAAAACCCAAAACTACAAAGTTTATAGATGCAAATATTGGCAAAAACCTTTGTGATCTTGTATTAGGCAATGATTCCCTATATCTGACAGCAAAAGCATACGTTGTAAAAGAATAAATTGATGAACTGGATTTCATCAAAGGTTAAAATTTCTGCTCTTCAAAAGACATGTTTAACTTGATATAGTTGATGTATGGAATGTTAGAAGAGCTGTAAGTACCCCAATAAAATGATTTTTTTAAATCACACTGTTAAGAAAAGGAAAAGACAAGTGACAGACTGGGGAAAATACCTGTACAATGTGGATGATAAAATATTTCTATCAAAAAAAGATTTATAACTAGATATAAAACACCTACTGCTGTGGAGTCCAATCTGATGCTTTCCAACCCAATGGGACAGAGCAGAATATAGAAAGAGCTCTCAAGGCTCCACAGTAAGGAGACAAATGACCCAATTCTTGAAAGGGGTAAAATATTTGAGCTGACATTCCACAAAAGAAGATCTACAGATTTCAGGCGAGTGCATGCAAAGTGCTCGACGTCACTAGTCATAGGCAGACCTACTTGCAAACGGAGTGAGCCTTTTGAATTTTTGTCAAATGTCTCTTCTGGTTTTTTGATATAGGAAACCCAGGATTAATGAACCTACAGAAACAAGTAGAATAAGGGTTCCTGGGGATACAGTGGGAGAGGGGGGTTGAAAGGGAGTTGATATCACGGAGTTCAAGAAGGAAGAAAATGTTTTGAAACTAACGGTGGTAGCAATTGTACAATACTGCTTGATGTGATTGAACTATGGAATGATATGATACCCATATTAGCTTCCAATAAAACGGTTTAAAATGAGAGAAAATGGAGAAGACTGACTAAAGACTGCCAGAGAGGAAGACGAGCTGGAAATCTGAGAGACCTCTGGGAGGGGGTTATTATGGTACAACTAATTTGGAAATGTGTTTGGAATCTTCCGAACAACCTAAAACTACACCTGTCATATAATTCAGTCACTCTACATCTAAGTATTACCCAAGGGCAGTGAAAGCATAGGTAGACAGACGGATTTGTACCCAAAATAATTCATAGCAGTTTTCATTGTAATCATCAAAATCTGATAACAACTACAAAGCCCATTAATAGATGAATGGATAAACATGCTGCGGTAGAAATAGGACAGGACTCAGAAATAAAGAGAAATTAATGTCTGGCCTGCCCAAAATGAATCTCAAAATAATTCTGCTGAGTGGAAGCACCAGGATTAAAAAAGAGTGCACAGAGCATAAACTCTACCTCTTTATATAGTATCCGAAGGAACGTACACTCCTGTACAGTGATCAAAAACAGATCCATGGTTGCCTTGGGATGGGGGCCAGAGGGCCAGGGGCAGGAAGGAAGGGGCAAAAAGGGGCAGGAGGAAGTTGGGGGAGTGATGGATATGTTCATTATCCTGCCTATGGCAATGGGGCATACATTTGTCTAAACTTACCACATTGAACCTTGTAAATTAGTGCTTACTTTTAGTATCATTTTATTGGAGGCTCATACAACTCATCACAATCCATACATACATCCACTGGGTCAAGCACATTTGTACATTTGTTGTCATCATCCTTCTCAAAACATGCGCTTTCACTTGAGCCCTATCCCCCCCTCCCTCTCTCCCTCATGAACCCTTGGTAATTTATAAACTATTATTCTTCTGCCATGGCTTACACTGTCCTACACTTCCCTTCACCCACTTTTCTGTTGTCAGTCCCCCAGGGAGGGAGTCATATTTAGATCCTTGTAATCGGCTCCCCCTTTCTACCCCACTTTCCCACCACTCTCCTGGTATTGTCACTCTCAGCACTGGTCCTGAAGGAATCACCTTTGCTGGATTCTCTGTGTTTCCAGTTCCTTTCTGTACCAGTGTACACCCTCCGATCTAGTCAGATTTGTAAGATTGAATTGGGATCATGATAGTTGAGGAGGAGGAAACATTTAAAAACAAGAGGAAATTTATGTTTCATCATTGCTACACTAGCTCGTCTCCTCCCCACAATCTTTCGATAAAGGAATGTCTAGTTGCTTACAGATGGACTTTGGGTCCTCATTCTGCATGGCCCCTCATTCACAATGATATGATTTTTTATTTTTTGAAGTCTGTTACCTGATCCTATCAATACCTATGATCACACAGGCTGGTGTGCTTTGTTGCTTCTCAGCTAGATGCTCGCTTGTTTATCTTCAAGCCTTTAAGACCCCAGACACTACATCTTTTGATAGCCGG
This sequence comes from Nesogale talazaci, assembly GCA_004026705.1. NCBI lineage: Eukaryota > Metazoa > Chordata > Mammalia > Afrosoricida > Tenrecidae > Nesogale > Nesogale talazaci. Next base: position 22,018 of record PVJH01009982.1, read on the forward strand.
ATACCATCAGCTTTCTTCACCACATTTGCTTATGTGCATCTGCTTTGTCTTCAGCAATGGTGTCGGGAAGGTGAGCATCATGGAATGCCAATTTAATAGAACAGAGTGTTCTTGCATTGAGGGAGTACTTGAGTGGAGGCCCAATGTCCATCTGCTACCTTAATACTAAGCCTATAAATACATATACAAATATGTGCTTATTTTAAGTTCTTCAAAATTGCCCCCCCCCCAAATCACCTTCCAGGCTGAGCCCCGGTAAGTAGTGGTTGTGTGTGGGACTGCGGCCCACTGGGCTGGAGGTTCAAATCCAGCAGCAGCTCTCCAGGAGCAGGACTGGGCGGCCTCCCACTCCCACCTGAGGGCAGTGACGGCCCCCCAAAAAAATCACCTTCCAGTTTTCTTGGCAATCCCATGTGTATGTCTGAGTAGAATTAGCTCCACCCAGAAATTCCATGTTAAGTATAACTAACTAAGGGTTCCCCTCAGTGAGCTACCTGGTAACTCCCTCAGCGGCTGACAGAAGGCTGGAAGTTTCCGTTCATCTAGAGGCACCCTGAAATCAAAGCCTATCAACTAACATCCAAAATATTCAAACAAACAAACAAAAACCAAACTCACTTCCCATCGAGTTGGTGCTGACTCACAGGAATTCCCCCTGTGAGTTTCCTAGACTGTAACTCTTTGTGGGAGTAGAACACCATGCCTGTCTCCTTTGCAGCGCCTCGCTGGGGGATTGGAACGGTTGACGTTGTAGTTAGCAGCCCAATGCAGTCCGCTACACCACTTGGCCTCCTCTTCAAATATTAGCTGTCAAAAAATCCACTGAAGCACAGTACCGCTCTGATGCACCTGGGTCACTATATGTGAATGGTAACTGGTTCTTTTTTCTTTTCTTTCTTTTTTTTTTTTGGCATCGCTGCCTCTGGTGGTCGTGGGAGCTACCCAGTGCCACTCCTGAGAGCTGCCGCTGGATTTGAACCGCCAAGCCCGCGGGCCGCAGTCCCGCACTCAACCACTTACGCCACCGGGGCTCAGCCTGGTAACTGGTTCTTATACCTGGTTCTTATACCTATCAAAGCAAAAGTTCATGAGGAACAGACTAGAATCGATTCTAGTTCTTTACCTGCCTCAGCTCTCACTTTTCGACGGCAAATACATACTTCAGGCACGTAGGAGAACCTTGGATTGCCCCAAGGACAAATAAATAAAGGTCATAAATGATCCTGCTCAAAAAAGAAATCTATAAAACAATCCAAGAATTGTTGAGCAGAAAGAGAAGATTAGGGCAGAAAGAGTCCAATAGCTGATGTCCACAGTCCCAAGCATTCCAGAAGAGCTCCACCCCATCCTGACGTTGCTCACTCTGTCTCCAGAAATCAAGTCAATGTTCGACTGCGGTGGATCCTGTGGTCAATCTTGCTCCCTTTCTTTTCTGATTCTTTGCGCGCCTGGGAAACTGGCCACAGGATGAGGGTCACACTGCCCCGTGGAGCTGCTGGCTCTAAAGTAGGGAGGGGCGAGGGGGTGAGGAATGAGAGAGTGACATGGGTGTGGGCCTATGGGGAAACGGCCTCTTTCTCCACCCAAGTCCCCATACTACCATCAAAAGGTGGGACTAGTCCTGGGTTTGGAGAACGAGAAATGCAACTATCTGGTATCCCCCCCTCCCCCCATCAAGACGATAAAATGGGCTAGCGTTCTACCTCTTGAGACGGGAGAGACCACTCTCTCACCCTAAGCAGGACTCATTCTGCCGGCCCCTCACAGAGGAACACACTCAGTGGGTCACCTGTCATGTTCTGGCTCCTGAAGTGTGCACGATAACACTTTCACACAAGCACCCTGAGTGAGCACAGGGAAAGAGTTAACGTGCTGTGATCACCTTTGTCTGGTCAGGGCTGGACGGTGAGGAATTAACTAGAAGTGCTAACAAATGGTCGTGTACAGGAGGTCGCCCTGAGTTGCAATTAACTCAATAGTATGGCGACCAATGAAACAGCTATTACTGGTATACAAAGCGTTTCTCTTTATTCTTCAGTCTCCCCGTAAGCACAGGCCATCAGTCTTCCTGAATACCAGCTCCTGTGTAATCCTCTTAGCCCCTGATAGTCTAGAACTCAGATTTGCTTTGTAGCTGTTTTCCTCCACACACCTTCTATTTCTTTGTATTCTGTGCCTTCAATTTTTTTTAGTTATTTTTTTAATATAGATTTTATTGGGGGCGCTTATAGCTCTTTTTTGTTTGTTGGTTTTTTGTTTTGTTTTGGGGGCATCACTGCCCTCTGGTGGTCGTGGGAGTTACCCAGCGCTGCTCCTGAGAGCCGCCGCTGGATTTGAACCGCCAAGCCCGCGGGCCGCAGTCCCGCATGCAACCATTTACGCCACTGGGGCTCAGCCCATCTTACAGCTCTTATAACATTCAATACATCATTTGTATTAAGCATATCTGTACACATATTGCCACACCCATTTCCAAATATTTTCTACTTGAGCCCTTGGTATAAGCTCCTCCTTCTCCCTTTCCTCTAGTTCTTTTTTTTTTAATGCCAGCTCCCCATATTTCCCTGCCTCCTGCTCCCCCATGAACCCCTAATAGTTTACAAATTGTTACTACCTTTTCATATCGTACACTGTTCAATGTGTCACCTCACACACACCCCTGTCTGCACCCCAGAGAGGAGGTCCTGGGTAGATCCCTGATATCAGTTCTCCCCTTCTACTCCACCATCCCTCCACCCTCCCAGTGTCACCACTCCCCCCACTAGTCCTGAGGGATCATCTATCCTAAATTGCCCATGTTTTCCCACTCCAGTGTACATCCCCTGCTCTAGTTGAATCTGTCTGGTAGAGAAACCAGAGGAAAGTTGCACATTTCATTGTTACTACACTGTACCTTGACTGGCTCATCTCCTTGCGGCAACCCCACTGTAAGAGGATGTCGCTTCCCTTATTGATGGGCTTTGGGTCCCCAATCTGCACTCCCCCTCATTCATAATGATATAATTTTTAGTTCTTTGATGCTTGATACTGGATCCCTTTGACACCTCGTGGTCACACAGGCTGGTGTGCTTCTTCCTTGTGGGCTGTGTTGCTTCTGAGCTAGATGGCTGCTTGTTTACTTTCAAGTCTTTAAGATTCCATATGCCACATCTTTGATATCCAGGCACCATCAGCTTTCTTCACCACATTTGCTTATGCACACATTTGTTTTCAGAGATCGTGTCAGGGAGGTGCACATCATGGAATGCCAATTTAATAGAACAAAATGTTCTTGTACTGAGGAAGTACTTGAATGGAGGTCCAATGCCCATCTGCTGTCCTAATACTAACCCTATAAGTATATGCATATTGATCTGTTTCCCCATCATCATATAGAAATATATGCACCTATGTACAAACCTGTATTGAAACCTCTATAAATGTCCCTTACTCCCCAGTTCTTTCCTCTATTTCCCTATACCTCCTCCCATCCCACCATTACACTCAACCTCCATTTGGGTTTCGATATTTTCTCTCTGTTACATTAGTTTTGATCAATCCCAATCGGATCTCCCACACCCACCCCGCCACCGACCCTGAACCACCCGCTATTTAGTTGTTTTTTGAGAAAATGCCCAGCAAAAATAGATACTGTTTCAACGGTACCTGATTATGTTTTTCAAGTTCTGCAACCGTTTTCACCCTCCATTTCTGAGCTTTCCACCCCATTCCCGTCAATTCATTGCCCCCCTGAGACCCTTGTCTAATCTTTTAAGTTGCTATTGCCCCTATCTCTGGTGGATAACTCTTTTGAGGCCTCTGGAATATATAGTGCCCACCAACTTTTCCCCACTCTGTGTGCTCGTGGGAAACAATTATCCCATTTTTGATGACTGCTGCCATGGGGAGGCGGGGGCTGGCCACCTGTGATCTCAAGAAATGGGATTTGTCCCACCAACCCGCACACCAGAGATTCCTTGGGACAAATTGCCCCATTAATTTCACTGGACCCCTTTTCAGTTTTACCTTTCATTGAAACTGCCTTCCATAACTGAAAGCACACAGCAACACAACAAAATCCAAGTCAGAAGATAATTCCATCTTGAAAGGCTTAAAGAATATCATGCTTAAGGCAGCCTTTTTTTTTTAACTACTTTAGCTAGATTATAGTTTGGCTTTAAGAAGATCCAGATCCCTATTCTTGCTGGTGCATCCTAGTGAGAAGAATTTGATGTGCTGGTAGATAGGGACCAAGAAGTGGAAGACTGCCCAGTGACGGACCCAGATTCTGAGCACTTGGAATCTCAATGCTGGGGGACAGAAGAGAAGAAAGAGAGGGGGACCAGGGGGAAGGGACACCTCTGCTCTCACCCAAGTGCTCCCTAACTTGTGTTCTGAGATTAGCAAAAGCTTTAGTCTAGGTGGCCTTGGCCTGGTTTTCAGCCACCAGGACTTAGAAATGAAATTAGCATAGTTGGCTAATTAATGTTTTTTTTTCTGCTCCGAGACTGGAAGCCAAGTGGGTTAGATTCCCTGTCAGCAGGAAATCATATGGACGCATATTGACAAAACCCTCCCCTGCCATTTTCTCCTAATAGCATGCCTCGTACGTTAGCTGGCGTCTCCTAGAGTTCTATCTGCCCAGGCCCTGGAAGAAGATCATATGTGCTTTCTGTCCTTCAGGGGACTTAGTGTGGAGGGCTAGGGAAAGCGTTCCCCGCTCCTGAGACCTCTTCCCGGCACTGCGGGCCACACGGAGTCACGCCACGGATTTCCACCCAGGAGTGGGAACACGAGAAAGAGCAAACGCACTCACCCACTCCCAAGCTTTGCCCCAGTCCTTCCACACGTTCCCAGTTCTTCCTCCTCCACTCCGCCATTACTCCCCTCAGTCTCTGTCCCGACTTCTACTCTGCTACTCCCACGGAGGTCACCGATGGCTTCGCTGTTGCTGAATCTGACAACCAGCTCGCTTGCTCACCTTTCTGAACTTCTAGGAGCCTGTGCTTCTCCCTTTCACTGAAAGATGAGGCTCTCTGCTCAGGGGCCGCAGGGGCCCTTCTGCTGCTCCCTCGTAGGGGGTGCTGGGAGCCAGCGTTGACCATGGCAGTGAGTGGTGAGTGAAGTCGTCCCTTCTCCCAGAAGCAGTGTCTTCACTTGGCTTCCAAGGCGTCCCGTTCTCTTGATTTTTGACCTGCAGCACTAGTTTCTTCTTCCTTGTCTTTTTTTGCTAGTTCCTCCTTTTCTCCTGCATCCTTCAAAGGCCTTGGTCCATTTTCTTACAGCCTCAAAACACGAACGATCCTCACATTTCAATCTCCAACCCAGAGGTCTCTCACAAACCCCACATTTATATATTCTAAGCCGAGTTGATACCTCCACTTGAATATCCAACAGAGACCTCAACTCCGCATCCCTAAAACTCAACTCCTGGCCTTCTTCTCAAAGCCTGCTCCTTCTACAGCCTTTCCTGGCTCCGTGAACAGCAACTCCTTCCTTCCAGTTGCTCAGGCGAGAACGCTTGGGGTCATCTTTCTCTCCCTCCCTTCTCTCACAACTATTGGCCCTCCCTGCAAAATAAGCGTGGCATCTGACCATCTCTCCACCTCAGCTGCTGCCATCTTGGTCTAAGCAACCATCATCTCTTAGAGCCTAGATGTCAATAAGCCTGGCAATCCATCACTGGTCCGCTTCTGCCCTCACTTGTTCATAACCTAGTCTCAACGCACTAGTATGTCACTAGTGTGTCTCAACGCAGAAGTATGTCACTCCTCTGCTCAAAGTCTTGTCTTGCCTTGACTGACCATGTCACTAGTATAACAAAAGCTCCTAGTGGATTAGCTACCTCCAATCCCATTCCCCTCGGTATTCTCCCCTTCTCTGAACTCACCCAGCTCCCAACTCACTAGCCTTCCTGAAGTTAGGACCATGAGCCCACTTCTTTCCTGTGCGTGCAGTATCCACAAGGCCAACTCTAGCACTCCCACCAAGCTTTGGACAAAGCGTCTTCAATGAGGCCCATTCTTGACCACCCTTCTAAAATTGCAACCACTCCCTGAACCCATACTCTGGATCCCCTTTATGGCCCTCCATTTGTTGTTCTCCTATAGCGCTTATTAACTTCTGCTATCCTGTGTCATTTAACCTAGAATGCAAACACAACACATACCACTGGCACTGCTATGTTCTGTTTAGAGATGTCATCCAGAGTGATGCATATGGTAGACACTCTGAGTGTTTGCTGTTGAAGGGCACCATCAGGGGCAGGGCCAGGGCTGATGGTGCATCCACTGGGCCCGGGAGGCCATTAGGATGAGGCAGGCAGAAGACAGTGGAGGCAGGAGTCCCTCCAATATCTCTCCCTGAGAAAGCCCACCTGTTGCTTCTGACTCTAAAAGGACTTCTTTTTTCATTTTCTCTATTTCTTGAATTCTTAAGCACAGCTTTCAACTATCTTCTGGATAGTTGAACTTTCAACTGGATCGTCTATCATATTCCTTCCCTTCTCTGGAACTCACCTCAAATTGGATCCACCAATTTGGAAAGCTGGAAGGAACCCAAGAAGCTATCACTTGCATTTTTTAGTTTGGAACGAAACTTAAGCCTTAAGAAAAAAATTAATAAAAATAAAATTATGCCCTAGGGATTCTTCATCCTTGACTTCACCACTGAACGGTCGTAAAGGTCCTGGCTCATCTCGGTACTAAGCACAACAGTGGGACCGCGTGAAGCTGTGAAGTTGGACTAAGTGGCCAGGAGCAGACTGACAGGGCACAGTCACATCATCTGAGACCCCAATAACGTTTTCCAACACTTACTCAGAACATGCCTATCACCAATCCCCGTTCCCTTACTGGGAGTTTCAGACCCAATCTGGAAACCACATATTTAAATAAAATCAATCCAACCAGGAGAAAAGGGGTCAAAGCAGAAGAATGGTCTGGCTGTCCCCAGTCTCTTCTCTGCATCAGCAGCACAAGGGCTTTGTCAAAAAGAGGCACCAGTTTCCACTTTGACACAGAGACAGAGGATAAGAAGGTTAAAGCCCGTTCGCTGTAAGAGTTTGTTTGACTTGGAAGATAAGGGGAGTTAAGCGGCAAAGCTTAAACTTCTGGGGAAACGAAAAGGTGAAGGGAGACATCGGACAGCATTCGATAAGACAAGATAATAATAATTTATAAACTATCAAGGGCTCATGAAGGAGGAGGAATAGGGAGGGAGTGGAAAAAGGAGGGGCTAATTACCAAGGGCCTAAATACAAAGAAAATGTATACAAAGAAAATGTTTTGAGCATGATGATGATGGTCACAAATGTACAAATGTGCTTTGCGTACAATGGATGGATGTATGGATTGTGACGAGAGTTGTATGAGCCCCCAATAAAATGATTAAAAGAAAGAACACAACGCATAGAATGAAAACAATTTAACTGAAATGTACCTGCAGAAATTGTTGAAGAGATGTGTGTTTTCTTTGTGAACATTTCCACATGCAAAGCTATTATTAAAAATACATTTCTTAAAAAAAGGAATAGGCTGGTTGCGATTGCTCTAAAGACCATCCATAGCCCTTGGTCAGGCCCCCTGACCTTGGCCAATGGGCCTTCCCATTATCTCATTGGTGGGCCTGAGGTGTGCCCTTCAGAGCAACGTGATGCCCCTCAGAACAAAGCCCTCCCACTGCTGGCATCCATCAGGTAACAGAGGGCAGGTCACCTAAGGCCTGTGCTTGCCCAAGGGGAGAGGCTGTAATGGGTGGTGTACTGTTAAATAGTAACAATAATGAACCGAATCTCAGGACTCCTACGAAAGTTTCAGATCTTCATCAGAAGCAGTTTGCTGTAAGACAGGCTCTCCAGGAGGAGGGAACTCCAAAAGGCCTCTATGGCCTCCCGTCCCCAACTCGAAACACCAAGGCGCAAACCCCAGGGCCAGTCTCCTTCCTGGGCCCGTGTCTCACCCGGACCTGACACGTGCTCAGGTCCACACAACTTGACAACAGATCCCCCCGGCGGCGTAGCCCCGGCAGAACACTTGCCGGACAAATAAATAATATAGGACAGACCCCATGCAGCTGCTTCCCCTTCTCCAGCCTGGTGGTTTCTGCACTAGATCGCAAGACCCCCTCTCCAGCCTCGTCTCCCCCCATTCCCATTCATTCCCAGGCCAAGCTTTACCCAATTCCAGAGAGGCTTGGGGAAAGCTGCTCACCTCCTAATCTTCCTGCCACGTGAGGGGCTAAGCTGAGACAGAGTCCCAATGTCCACCCCACTCCCCTCGCTCTTGCTTGTGCCCTGGGCTAGCCCCTTCCCTGCACCTCCTTCTCTGAAAGGAGGGGGTTGAGGACTCAATTTCCAAACAAGCCTGTGGAGTCTCCAGGGCTGGGCAAGCAGTGGGAAGACCCCCTCCTTCCCTCACAATGCAGACTGAGCAAAGTCCTGTGATTTCAGGCCAACGTCCAGAAATTCCTTCGGCAGAAGGACACATCAGTCCATGCTACGACTCTGGAAAAATCCAATTGCACTGCCAACTCCAGAGGCAGGCCCCACAACCTGACAATGAAGGTCTCGGGCCCCAAAGCCACCCTGGGTGCTGTCCCCTCAGCCCTTCCACCTCACTGAGTGATGCGTGCCTCCTCTCCCCAGACCTTTGGCTCGGGGACAGGGAGACTTGAGGGGGTTCTTCAGGATTTCTCCTCCCTTGCATTTGGGCTGTGGCTGTGTTAAAGAACTCTCCACCCGCACAGCCCATGAAACACCACTCTTCACATCATCTTCCCTAGCAGCCTGCCTCTGCATGCCTCCCCTGGTCCAGGCTGACAAATCCAGACCTGGGAGCTCCAACTCCAAGATGTTTCCCCAGCAACAAGGCAGCCGGGCCCC
>PVJH01009982.1:30977-76141 GCA_004026705.1 Nesogale talazaci
CTCCCAGGGTGACGGACAACAGAAAAGTGGGTGAAGAGAGACATCGGACAATGTAAGACATGTAAAAATAATAATAATTTATAAATTATCAGGGGTTTGGGAGGGAGGAAGGGAGGATGGGGGAGGAGAGAAAAAAAAGTGGGGAGCTGATACCAAGGGCTCAAGTAGAAAGAAACATTTTGAGAATGATGAGGGCAACAAATGGACAAATGTGCTTGACACAGTGGATGTATGTATGGATTGTGGTAAGAGCCCCCACTAAAACGATTAAAAAAAAAACAGTAAAGAGCTGAAATCAATGTACACACACACACACACACACACACACACAACCTGTCAAAAGTTCCGACGCTGGCGGGTGGGGAATGGAGAGCTGCGGGAGGGCATTCGAGCGGGAGGGAGAAGCTGCAAAGCCAAGGTTAAGGAGTCCCGAGACCACAGACGCGTCTAGGCGCAAGCTCTTCATCCCATCCCTACTGTGTATTCAGCGCTTTGCACACAGTCTCTCTCCTCTTTCCAAGAACCTTGGAAAGCAGCCACCCCTGTCTCCGCTCCCAGGCGCAGCACTTGAGACGAAGGGCTTAGATAAGTTGCCCAAAATGGCCCAGAGCCCCAAGTGGCGGAGCCTGAATCCAAAGCCCGATTCACTTGGTTCCAAAGCCTAGACTCCCATTTCCATCGTGTTATGCTGGACTGGAAAGAGCCCCCATACAGTCTCCTAATCCCTCTCGGTTTCCAGCAGTGCAGCCCTGAATGATTTAAGGGATATCTGCCAATCCCAGCAGGTGATGCTCCCCAGGCGCAGGAAGCAGAGGGGGAGAAGTAGCCCTCCCTCCTGGGACGGGGGGGGGGGTGCGGGGGGGTGCTGGGGGAGGTGGGTAGAGGAGCTCTCACCTCCCCCGTTTTTGTAGCACAAATAGGGAAACCTCCAGACGTTGCCCAGGCCCACGATCTCCCCAGCCACTGAGAGCACAAACTCCATCTTGTTGTTCCAATGCCCTCGCTCCAGGGTGCCATCTTCCTCCGCCTTTTCCATGACTGGGTACACTGGCTTTGTCTCTCCATTACTGGTTGTGCCGGAGACCCTGCTATCCATCCCACCTGGAAAACAAACGAGAAGTCCTGTTACAGTTGGCAGTCCAGGAAGGAAAGCCCTCCCACCCTTGGAGTTTTCCAGCAGATTTTCAAGAGCATAAATGTGCCAAGAAGACAGTGAATGCCTGTGTTTTGGCAGAGAGGTCTGTGGACTCCTCAGCATCTCATACAGAGCTGCTGACAATATGTATCCCTTTCCTGTTTCAAAGGGGAAGCATTGATATTGAAGTGCAGCCATTGCTTCAACTACACAAATCCTCTTAGCTGGGCGCTTAGGACCTCTGAAGAATTCGCACATCCCTCGGGGTTCTCTCTTGCTTCTTTCTGCCTGTCATCCCGCCACCAGTCGTGTCTACATTAACATACACTGTAGTTTCTCTGTCCACTGAGGAGAGTGGAGAGGATGGGAATTTCCACAGATCCTCAGCACCTGTCATTTCTCTTGCAGGAACTTACCCCTAAGGAAATAATCATGACTTTGGGTAAAGACTTTGCTTTAAGGATGCTCGTGCAACACTGGTTATGACAGCAAATGGTCAGATAGTACAGAAATGGCAGATGTACAGTACGGTATATTCACAGACTGGACCGATGTGCAATCATTGAAGGCTGTGCTGCAGAAGAGATTTTAATGAAAAGGCATTGACAACACAGGAAGTGGACATGATTGTGAAAACCTTTCATGTAATGTCACTGTGCTTGTAAAATATTGTATGAAGTAAGTGATTGAAAAGTTAGGCTGGGGCTGAGCCCCGGTGGCGTAGTGGTTGTGCGCGGGACTGCAGCCCACTGGGTTGGAGGTTCAAATCCAGCAGCAGCTCTCCATGAGCAAGGCTGGACCTCCTACTCCCACCATTAGAGGGCAGTGATGACCCCCCCAAAAAAAAATTAAAAAAGAAAAGTTAGGCTGGCTATGAGGATGTTTCTCACTCAGTCATTGGGTTAGGAGACTGGTTTCCTGACCTTTCCTGCATGTTCTTCAGAAAACATGTTTTATTTTTGTCATATGACAGCAAAAGCTAGTTTTTTAAAGGAAGGGACAAAGCTGAGTGATGACAGAGGCCCTGGATCACACAAAGTGATCTTTCTAGGGATCGCCTTCTCTCTCTGAAATTCTCATGAGAGAGATGATGCTAGACAGTTGCTTGGTGGTGACAACTACAGACATCCATTGCAGTACAAGGAAATGACATCAAATGACTAAAAAGTGACAGTTCCAAACCTTTTCGTGCTGGAAACGCCCGCTTCTAGACTTTTAGCATGCTGGGCTACGATTCCCAGGGTCAGGAGTTCGAAATCACCAGTAGCTCCCTGGGAGCAAGACTGGCCTTTCTACTCCTGTAGAAACGGTCTCAGAAACTCACAGGGAGTCGTTCTGAGCCAGCACGACTCGGTGGCCATGCCTGTGTCGTTGATGACGGAGACGGCGCGCAGTTGAGAGCAAGACACGAGGAGGCTTCCATGTAGCGAGCAGGTCCTGCATGCCGGGCCCTTGACACACATTGCTCAACTTAACCCTCACAAGCAAGGCTGCGTTCCACTTTACAAACAAGAAAGCTGCTCCCCGGAGCCGGGGCGTAGAGCACCAGCGTTGCCGCCCGGAGGCTTACGCCTACTTTCCCCTGCTTTTCCACTGACCTCACGTCAGTTACATGGGCTGCCTAAGCTTCCTGGCACGACGGAGAGCACGCCTTCACGCACTCTCCTCTGAAGGTGGACCGTGGCCCCTTGCCTGGGGAAGCTGGCAGATGGACTTTTTTCATTACCTCCGGGAGAGTTCACGGGTTCAGGACTTACTCAATGGGGTCCCGTGTGGCCCCAGAGTCTAGAGTGGCTCATCTCTCTGGATCTCAAGTGGACCATCTGAAGGAGCTATCAATTCGGAGAGATACTCTGGGGATAATCACCTGATCGAGAAATTGGGGGAACGGACTCCCAAGACGGTTTGAGGGCCAAGGAGAAACCCGAGCCCCTCATCCGAGGAGCGTCCTTGGTCCTTTTGAGAAGATTGTCTGCGGTCTTGTGCCGGCTCTGGGGTCCCTTTACCCTCTGAAGGGTGTCATCCAGTGATTGCAACTCATGCCCTTTCACGTCTTTGTCGTCCGAGACATGGGGAGGAAGAGTGAACCCTGGGCTGGATCCCTTCAGTTCATTCCAGTTGGCCCTCAAAGGTAGCACGGCCCAGGTGAAAGGGCAGGCCTTGTAGCGGCCACAAGCCTGAGTCCAAATCTTAGCTTTGACTCATATGACTGCTTGGAAAGTTAATGAATGACTCGAAGCCTTAGTTTTCTCCTCTGTCTGAGTGATAGCATAGACTCAACTGAAAGGGCATGAATAAAAGCACTTGGGAGAATAACTGGCACATGCAAACTTTGTTTTCTTTCAGTCTTGCCCTGGGCTGTCAGTCTTCTCGGTTCACAGAGAAGGAAGCGCTCATTTTCTTGGAATCAAACCCAAATGTCCTGCCTCCCCATCCAGAGTTCCCCTTTTTCCAGAGCGCATCGCCCCAGCAATCAACAGTCCCCAAAGGTTCAGAAAGTCCAGGACACAGACTGGAAGGAAAGGGCTCTGCGGCCTTTTTGCTTGCACATATCATGTCAGAAACATATTTCCTAGGACAGGACCCAGCAGTTCGTAGGTGGAAAGTCCCATAGAACCCCCAATCTGCAGTCTGAGATTGAGAGAGAAGAGAGAGAGAGAGAGAGAGAGAGAGAGAGAGAGAGAATGTTACGAACCTTCCTGAAGCTGTTGCCAGAGGTCCAGTGAGGGGGGAGAAGAGTTATCTAAGGGGGAAAGGGGAAGGTGCTGGCTATTTAAAGGGTGGTTCCAGGACGCCTCTGCTGCATTTGTAATTCTAAACTTGGCCCAACCCACGTTCCGCCCTCCTGCCTCTCTCTCCTGTGCCCTCCCTACTCTGGGCACCAGACAATCCCGCATGTGAGTGGTTTCACAGCCCAGGGAGGGTCATGCCCGTTGCTTGAGAGCTTATCCACAAACGGGCTTCCTCCTCTGAAGCTCTTGTGTTCACAACCTCCCAGTGGCCTGAGGGCTCTCTAGAGCAGTGGTTCTCAACCTGTGGGTCAAGACCCCCGGGGGGTTGAAGGACCCTTTCCCAGGGGTCACCCAGTTCATAAAAGGAGCAAAATGACAGTGATGAAGGAGCAATAAAACTAACTGCATGGTTGAGGGGGGTCACCACCACATGAGGGACTGAAAGGATCGCGGCCTGAGGAAGGTTGAGAACCACTGAACTAGAGCAATCCTGATCCTTCCTTGTGCGCCCTTTCCCCACGCACAGGCTCCTACAAGCTCATTAGGAATAGGGGTTCCCTTGGGCAGGTTCCTGCAACATTCATTTAAAAGGACACTTTCCAAAAAAAAAAAAAAGGACACTTTGCATGCCAATGAGCTGAAATGGACAACGATGGTTTAGAACAAACATACAAAGAGTATGGAACTCTGAGACGCCAGAAAAAAACTTTCTAAACTCACACGTGCACATCCTCATGTAGTGAGTCTGGAAATGGTTAATAATCCTTAACATTGGGGGCGTAGGATGGGCATGAGCAGATGACAGCCAAGTGGAAGCTTTACCTTCCTTGGTTTTCAAGCTTCAGCACTGTTTGGCTTTTAAAAAACATCGTAAAATTGCTCTGATGAGTGTTTTTAAACAGCAAAGCAGAGGTACTGTTGGCAACTTCGATTTCAGGCAGGGGCAGTCCCAGAGGGCAGCTGTGGTGAGCAGCAGAGGCTGGGCTCAGTGCAGTGGGGAAAGCTGCTGGTCTTGAGGGGCACTGGAGCTGGGGAGCCAGAGTGCAGAGTTCCACTCCCATCTCTCTCTGTCCAGCATGTCTTCTTCAGCGAGGGACTCAACCTCAGCTAATGAATGGGGAGGCTATTGCTTACCTTACAAAACTGTGAGAGGTTTCAGGAATTAATTAACCTATACAAAGAATAGACTCCACAGCAAACCCTCAAACTTTAGTGAGTCATGTTTCTTAAGGAATTAGTCACGGTGAGCAGGGATGCCTTTTTGAAGGGGGACACGATTAGGAGTGTCCTGAACAAGGGGGACTCTTGTCAGACTATAATAATGAGCTAAGGTGGGAGGTAGGGTGGACCGGGGGGGGGGTGGGCGGGGCGGGCAGCTGACTGAACAAGACAACAGAACCATGGCTGAAAGTTGTGAGAGAGGGTTGAAGCTGGTTTCTGAGTAATTTCTTTTTCTGCCATCACTCAGTGACCTCTAGGGCATGGAAGTGGTCCGAGGCAGGTCATCCTAACACCCAGGGAGCCACTTGAAGATTATTATCCTGTCTCAGCTGCACCTTTTCCTTCTCCCTTCTAAACACCCATCTGTCTGATTGCTTAACAGTTGACCCAAAGGGTCCTTGGGGAGTGTGGAACTCAGGCAAAATAAAACAAACAAAACAAGCCTATCATCAAAAACAAAGCTACTGTCCATCAACTAGAGCCACTGAGCACTGCAAAGTTCAGCACTTGTCGTCTAAAATCATCAGCTCACTGGTGCTCCCTGAGCACTCGAATTCCATATTCTAAAAAGTTGGGACATCACACAGCTTTTGGCAAAGTTGCACAACTCCTCCTGTGTGCTCGACACGCAAACACTTGGAATCATCAGTTTTCAGAAAAGACTCTCAGTTCCCAGCATGCCGCCAGAAATATGCTGAGTTGGTTTTTGTTGTTTTCTGTATCTACAGTTCACTTTTTTAGGGCTATGGCTTTTTTTTTTTTTCAAAACTGTGGTGAAAGACATATCACAAAGCGTTAGCCATTTTGACCATTTTTACAGGTACGATGGAATGACTTTCATTAGATTCACCAAGTTTTGTCACCATCACCACGATTTATTTCTAAATGTTTCCCTCCTCTGAACAGAAATTCAGCACCCCTGAAGCAACAGCTTCCTCTTACCCTCTCCTGGTGGTCTGAGGAACCACTAATAGACGTTGGCTTAAGTGTAATCACACAATTTTTGCCCTCGTGTATCTGACTTACTTCACTTTGCGTGTTTTCAGGGCTCATCCATGTCATAGCATGTATCAGAACTTTACATCTCTATGGCCGCACAACAGTCCAATGTATGGCCACACCATAATGCTAAAATACGCACTGTTGTACATGTATCTGTTTGAATCCCTGCCTTCTTTTCTTTCCCCAATTTTTACTGAAAGATAGGTGGAGGCTTACACACTAAACAACACCTCTGTGTTAGTATGGGTAGACTAGAGAAACAAATTCATAAGCACGCATAGGTATATGAGGGAGAGGTTTATATACATGAGGGAATGAACATTGAGAAAACATCCCAGCCCTGTGCACATCAAGTCCGTAGGTCGATATAAGCCCATATGTCTGATACCAATCTATCAAGTCCTCTACAAACTCACAAAAAAACATGCAATGAAGCCAAATGTAGGGCGATCACAAGCCAGTGAGTAGAACAACTTTACATCCAGTGGCGTTGTGAGCATCTCAGCGCTGGCAGGGGTCTCCAGGTGGTTTCTCCGCCTTCAGAGGTCTGCCCGCATCCATGTACCTCTCCGGTTCAGAGTATTAGGGTAGCTCCATTTGGATTTTCCTCAGGGATGCCTCACAGGGAGCCAGCCTTGTCAGTCAAGTCTCTTGGGCAGTGAGTGCTGTCAGGAGGAAGCCTCCAAGGAAGTGAACCGAGAGAGACAGTGTCTCTTCCCTCCAAGAAGGAAGCACCAGAATTCTCAGGAGAAAGCCACGCCCAATGAGAGGTCTCATTGGCTATCACCAGATTGACAGGCTAGACTCCACCCCCACCCTCTTCATCCTCACACTGACACCAGATTACGTGACTACCACACCCTCGAACCAATTTGCCCTGCATCTACCTATGCATTGATGCGTCTTTTCTGTCTTGTGGGTTATCTTCATGCATTAATCCAGATTCACACCTATCCACAGGAGCAGGCATCCTCAAATTACGGCCTGCGGACCACATGCACGATGAGAACATTTATCTGGCCGCCGCGGCTGTCCTGCTCAGCAGCCAACTCATCCCAGGCCCGCAGTGAATTTGTCCGTAGTTTCGTTTTGTTTCTTAACTATAGTCCAGCCATCCAATGGCCTCGGGGACAGTGACCTGGCCCCCTGTTTAAAAAGTTTGAAGATCCCCGGTGTAGTTTGTGACCCTTCCCTTCCCTGGTCCCCAACCCCCATTCTTGGCAGTCTCCCAAGGCTGTTCTCTTGATCCCCCCCCCCCTTAAAACAATGGTCTCATATAATATTTGTTCTTTTGTGATGGACATATTTTACTCAGTGCAATTTTCTCCAGGGTCATCCATGTCATGAGGTGTTTCATGGTTTTATCACTGTTTTTTCAATGATGCATAGTATTCCTTTGGGTGTGTGGATCAGGGTTTCTTTTTTGTTTGTTTTAATTTATCATTTTATTGGGAAAGCTCATAAATCGCTTTCCATCATACTTAGTTCAATACATAGTTACATACATTGTGCCAAGCACCCCCACTTGCCTGTCCTCATCAACATTCTCCCAACACCTGCCCCTCCACTTGGGCCCTTGATATGGGCCCCCTTTCCTTTCCCCTCCAACCTTTCCCCCTCCCCCCCTCAGGCCTCATTACTCTGCAATGATTATTGTTTTGTCATATCTTACACTGCCCAACATCTCCCCTTGCCCACTCCTCCCTACGTCTGCCCTCCAGATAGGAGACAGTCAGTCTGCAGATCCCCACAGCTGGCTTCCTTTCTCCACTCCACTCTCCCTCCACCCATCCATCAACTTCACCACTGACCCCGAAGGGTCCATCCACCCCGAGTTCCCAGTTTCCCACCTCCAGTTTCCAGTTCCCACCTCCACCAGTGCCCCTCCTCCAGTCCAGCTGGAGCTGCAGGGCAGATTTGGGGCTGTGATGGTTGGGGGAGGAAACTTTCAGGAAATAGAGGAAGGTTTTATGCTTCATTGCTACCTCACTGGCCCATCTCTCCCCCATGACTCCCCTGTAAGGGTGTAAGGTGTCCAATTGCCCACAAATGGGCTTTGGGTCCCCACCCTGCTCTCCTCCTCATTCTTACTGATTTAATCCTTATTCTTTGATGTTTGATGTCTGCTCTCTTCGGCCCCTCATGATCACACAGGTGGGTGCACTTCTTCTATGTGGACTTTACTGTTTCTGCGCTGGATGGCCACTTGTTCACCTTCTAGCCTTTAAGGTCCCAGCTACTTTATCGTTTGGTGAGAGGGTGCCATCAGTTTCCTCAGCTGTGTCTGCGTCTGCACCCTTTTGTCCTCAGCGATCATGACAGGAGGGTGGGCACTTAACGACATGTTTTTTGTTCCTTGATGTCTGATAGCCTGGTTCTTTCCACTCCTCTTGGTCGCACAGTCTGGTGTGTTTCTTCTGTGGTAGGCCTTGTTGCACTGTTTCCTCATCCTCGGGTCTTTGAGGCCTCAGGCATGATGCCTTGATAGCCGGGTACCATTAGCCATCTTCACCACTCTTTCTCCTGTCCCCACTTGTCCTCAGTGATCATCTCAGGAAAGTGCATAGACAGTAATATTGGTTTTTGCCTGTTTGATGCCTGAGGTCTGATCCTTTTGACTCCTCTCAGCCACACTGGTTGGTGTGCTTCTTCCGTGTGGACTTGGGTACTTCTCGGCTACTTGTGTTTATCTTCAGGCTTTGAGCCCCCAGACTGTGTATCTTTTGATATCTGGGTGCCATCCGTTTTCTTCACCACATTCACTTATGCACCTATTTGACTTCAGTGATCATATTGGGCCGGTGAGCATCATGGCCAGATTCATAGAACAAAACGTTCTTGCACTGAGGGAGTAACTGGGTGGGGGCCCAAGGTCCAGCTGCTGCCTTAGTACTAAGCCTATAACTATATGTTCCTAACTATATATCCCACCTTTTCATAGATAATTATTACTACATTCATAGACGCTTGTGTTTAGACCTCTTTGCCTTCTTGTGCTCTTTGCCTTCTCGTTCCTTCCTCTATTTACTTCTGCCTTCCTCCCATCCCTCTTTTGTGGTCAGTCTTCATTTGAGTTTTACAACTTCCTCTCTGTTACATTACATTTACTTTGGCCCTATTAGGCCTGCCCCCCTCACCTCCCCACTGTTTGCAGATCACTGGTTGTTCCCCCCATCCCTGAGTCTGTCCATGCCCCTCTCCCCCCACGGCTGTTAGGAACCCTCAGATCAGTTGTTCTCTCCTCCACACTGTCAAGCCAGGAGTGCTCCCTTCTTGATGTGTTCCATTTTGGGGACTCAGACTGCCTTGCTTCCCTGCTGTGTGTCTCCCAAGATGTCCTTTGTTGCTGTGGGTGTGGCATGTTGGTCACTTTCCGCCACCTTTTCTGTGCCACACTTACTTGCATTGAGTGAGTCAGTCTGGCTCTGGTTATGGCCGGCCATGTAGCTCTTTCTTTTCACGTCTCCTTCCACCGCCGTCCTCACGGTTGGGTGTTGCATGGTAGGATCTGCACACCTGCTTCAGCTTCTGTGGAGACAAGACCCGTACTCTCCCCCTGGGTGAGCCTAGTGCCCTGTTCCCTCGTTAACCTTTTACTTTCAAGCCTCCTTTTTCTCTCTCCCCCTTTCATCTTCCCTTGCTGTGCTGTGTCCAACATGCACATCCCTGGGTTTGGTTCCACCTCCTCCCCTTTCCCTGGGTCTCTGACCAACTGTTATGTTATACGGGGCTTCCCTTCTATCCCTACCATATTGGGTACACTTACCTCAGTGGGCTCATGCTGTACTTCTCCTTTTGTGTTTGACTCACTTCGCTTAGCATAATTTCCTCCAGCTCTTCCCATGAGAAAACATGTTTCATGTGCTTATCAGTACTTTTGAGTGAAGCATAGTACTCCATGTGTGTATGTGCCAGAGTTTGCTGATCCACTCCTCTAACGATGGAAATTTAAATTGTTTCCATCTCTTTGCGATAGTGAATTGTGCTGCAATAAACACTGGCTGTGGTTTATTTCTTACCTCTTCTGGGCATATACCCAGTAGAGGGATAGCTGGGTCATAAGGTATTTCAATTTCCATTTTTGTTAGGTATCGCCAGACTGCTTTCCATAGCGGCTGTACATATCTACAAGACCACCAGCAATATAGAAGTGTTCCTATTTCACCACATCCCCTCCAGCATTTATTGCTCTCCGTTTTTCTGATTTGGGCTAACCTCAAAGGTGTTAGATGGTATCTCATAGTTGTTTTGATGTGCATTTCTCTGATGGCTAGGGATCGGGAACATTTTCTCATATGTTTATGGCCATATGGTCTCCCTCTTAGTGAAGCTTCTTCTTAGTTTTTTTCCCATTTCTTCAAAGGGTTAACTGATTTCTTCTTTTTGCCGACAAGGAGGGTATCGTAGATTTTCGTGATAAGCCCTTTGTCTGTTATGTCGTTGCTAAAAATTCTCTCCCAGTCTAGGTTCCCTAGTTACCCTCTTGGTAAAGTCATTTGACGCACACAGGTGTTTTATCCTTATTAAATCCCATTAGTCAACTTCCGTATCTCCTGTATATGTACCCTGTCCTATTGCAGTCAGCCTTTGTATTCCTTGGGCCAAAGTTCTTAGATTTTCCCTGATTCTTTCACTAATGGTCCTGATGGTTTGGGGTTTTACTTCCAGGTCTTTGATCCACCTTGAGTTTGTTCTTATGCATGGAGTGAGGTAGAGATCCTGTTTCATTTTTCTACATGTGGATTTCCATTGTTTCCAGCACCATTTGTTAAATAGAGCGTCACTGTCCCACTTGATGCTTTGGGGGCCCTTGTCGAAAATCAGTTGTCTATATGCTAATGGTTTTATTTCTGGTTTTTCTATTCTTTTCCATTGGTCTGTGTATCTGTCATTATGCCAATACCACGCTGTTTTGACCACTGTGGCTTTGTAGTAGGTGTGAAAGTCAGGTAAACCAAGCCCTCCAACTGTATCCTTCTCCTTGAGAAGATCTCTGCTAATTCTGGACCTTTTTCCCCTCCATATGAAGTTGGTGACCAGTTTTTCCAGTTCTCTAAAGAAGCTTGTTGGTAATTGAATTGGTATGGCATTGAACTTATACAGTGCCCTGGGTAGGATAGCCATCTTTACTATATTGAGTCTGCCAACCCACGAACATAGAATATTTCTCCATTTATGAAGGTCACACTTGGTTTCCTGTAGAAAGGTTTTATAGTTTTCCTTGTACAGATCTTTCATGTTTTTTGTTAGATATATCCCTAGATATTTCCATTTATTTTTGGCTATTGTGAATAGTACTGCCTTCCTGATCTCCTCTTCCATGGTCCTGTCGGCTGTATATAGCAGCCCAATTGACTTCTGTTTGTTAATCTTGTGCCCTGCCACATTTCCATATTCCTCTATTGCTGTTAGTACTCCGGTTGTGGAGTGTTTGGGATTTTCGATGTACAGAATCAGTCATCCGCAAATAATGATAATTTCACTTCCTCAACCCCCAATTGGATACCTTTTATGTCTTCCCGTTGTCTCATGTTATTAGCTAGGACCTCCAGCACTATATTGAATAGCAGTGGGGATAAGGGGCATCCTTGTCTGGTCCCCTTTTCAGTGGGATTGTTTTGGTCTTTTCTCCATTGACAATGATGTTAGCTGTTGGCTTTTCATAGATAACTTGTATTAACTTGAGAAACTGTCCTTCTATTCCTATCTTCCTGAGCATCTTAATTAGGAATAGGTGCTGTATATTGTTGAATGCTTTCTCTGCGTCTATGGATATAACCATATAGCAATTATGTTTTATCTTATCAATATGGTGTATAATTTTGATGGATTTGCAGATGTTAAACCATCCCTGCACCCCTGGGATGAATCCTATCTGATCCTGATGGATTATGTGTTTTATGTACTTTTGTATTCTATTGGCTAATATCTTGTTGAAGATTTTTGCATCTATGTTCATCAGAGATATCGGTCTGTAGTTCTCTATTCCTGTAGGATCTTTTCCCTGTTTGGGTATCAAAGTTATACTGGCTTCATAAAAAGAGTTTGGGAATTTTCCATCCTTTTCTATGCTCTAAAAAACTTTGTGGAGTATCGGTGCCAGCTCTTCCCTGAAAGCTTTGTAGCATTCCCCTGTGAACCCATCTGGTCCGGAAGCTTTTTTTTGTTGGTAGGTTCTTGATAACCATATCTATTTCTTCTCTTGTTATGGGTTTATTTGGGTTCTCCACCTCTATCTGGTTCAGTCTGGGGAGAGATTGCTTTTCCAGGTATTTGTCCATGGCTTCCTCATTGTTGAACTCATTAGAGGAGAGCTTTTCATACTATGTCATGATTATTCTTTTAATCTCATCAGGGTCTGTTGCGATTACCCCTGCTTCATTCCTCATCCTGTCTTTGTTGCATGTTTTTTTCCTTTCTTTGGTTAGTTTTGCCAAAGGTGCTCAATTCTATTGATCCTTTCAAAGAACCAGCTCTTTGCTGCCTTGATCTTCTGCATTGTTCTTTTACCTTCCATTGGTTCAACACTGCCCTGATTTTTATTATTTCTTTTCTTTTGCTGTTGGAAGGATTATTCTGTTGGCTCTCTTCTAGATGTTGGAGTTTTAGCGCGAACGTATCTGTCATGCGTCTCTCTTCCTTTTTCATATAAGCACCTATTGCAATCAAGCTACCTCTGATGACGGCTTTTACTGTGTCCCAAAGGTTTTGATAAGAGGTGTTCTCATTCTCATTAGTTTCTAGAAATTTTTTTATCTCTTTTCTGATCTGAGTCAGAACCCATTTGTGCCGACGAAGCTCATTATTCAGTTTCCAACTGTTGGTCTTCGCTTTCCTGGTTGTCCTTTCGTTGATCTCCAGCTTTATGGCATGGTGATCAGAGAAGGATGTCTGTATGATCTCTATATGTTTGAATTTACTTAGGCTTGACTTAGGACCCAGCATGGGGTCTATCCTTGAAAACGAGCCATGTGGACTGGAAAAAAATGTGTATTTGTTTGCATTTGGATGAAAAACTCTAAATATATCTATCAGATCTAGCAGTTTAATTGTATTGTTAGGGTTTCTTTTTTATGTTGCTTTTTTGGTGTGATTCTTTTTATTTAATTGTGGCAAAAATATACACAACAAAACATTCTCCAGTTCCACAACTTCTACTTATATAATGCAGTGCTAAATTATTCTACCACCATTAACATAAACTCATGGCCCCTAAGCAAAGCCTCCTCCTCATTCATCCATGGTAACCATCGGTTAACTTTGGCATCACTTTTAAATCATTATCTTGATCTGAAATTCACATATCATATACTTCCATAATTAAGTCACTTTTAAAAAGAGTTGTACAAAGTCCCTGAGGAATTCTGAAAATAGATTTCAGACTGGGTGAGGGGATGAGAGGGGGACAGGGACCTGATCAGATAATATTCATAAGGGTCAGGAAACAGACCTGGAACTATCCATAGGACATTTTCCCTCATGTCTATCTATATAAGATAGGCAGAATAGACAATCCTGAGGAGAAAACAACAAAACCAATGGTTCCAGGAGGACAAGGCAGAGGAGAAGGTGGGGGGAAAGGAGTGAGGAGCCAACAAACCCTAAGACAAGAGAACAAGAAATCTAAAATCGATGGCAAGCTGGTCATAGAATTCCTGATGGGGTTCAATCAAGGGCAATGTAGACAAGCGGTAGGACAGAGCTGAATGAAGGTCAAACATGATAGTGGGACAGGAGGAGAGTAAAAGGAAGTAGAGGAAAGAACTAGAATGCAAAGAACAGTTACAGAGGTATAAAGAAAGGCAAGTACACACATATGTAAATATATTAATAAATAACAATAGTGATATAGGTTTATTGTACATATATTTATAGGTTAAGTATTGTGATAGGTAGGGTTATTGTGCCAACCTGACCAACGAACACATATGGGATTAATTGAAGGGTGGAAAGATAAATGGCTCGGCAAGCCTCGCCTTTCTTGTCTCTTTCTCTTTGATGATCAGACCAGGATGCAGCTGTCTTAGCTTGTTCTGTTCCTCAGTTTGAAAGCTACATTACCTGTAGGTCACCTAACCCATGGACGGTGTTGCTGCAATTTGAAGTTCCTTTAAGACCTGCTTCACCACGCTCTTGGAGAATACATTGCTTGAGCTAGGGATTGTCAAACTCTGTCATCTGGCTGACTGATGGTGACCTGCCTTACTCTTTACTGCCTGTGACTGATTATCCTGAACTACTCTACAGAGGACACAGCTGTCTGCTTCCTTGACTTGCACACCACGGCCCTCAAGACTTGAAGGACTGCCAGTGTATTAGCTATCTCATGGAAGCGAGTTTCACTGAGCCCTATCGACTGCTCTATAGATTAATTAGCTGCATATATAATAATAATAATAATAATAATAATAATAAGTGTCCTGGTTTTGTTTCTCTAGAGAACATAAGTTCTGTCTAACATAAGTAATAAGGTAGCCAACAGACATCGGGCCCCTATTCAACTCCTCCCTTAATGCAAGAAAACTTTGTTCTAATAACCTGGCACTCTGTGATGCTCACCTTCCTGACCCAATCACTGCAGACAAAATAGGTACATAGGCAAATATGGTGAAGAAAGCTAATGGTGTCCCACTATTAGATGATATAGCTTCCTGAAGACTTGAATTCAAACAAGTGGCCATCTAGCAGGGAAGCAACAAGGCTCACATGGAAGAAGCACACTGTGGTAATTACATAATCTGTTTGTCAATTTGAGAAGATTAGCGTGAAGAGGCAGAGTTTAGCTTGTCGATCAGGTGGCAGATTGTTGACCTCGTTTGAAAGCTAAGGAGATAAATTGCTCAGTTGACGTGAGATACATGCTCACTCCCTGTGAGATATTTCTGACAAGAAGCCACATGAAGCTTTCCTGATGCGGTCAGAGCCCTGGGAGCTGGGGGAGCCATGTGATGTGCCCCTGCCAATGCTGAGATCCTTACAAATGGCAGTGGATCCACAAGACTTCCCACCCACTGGCCTGTGATATTCCTGCATTTGGTGTCATTGTATGTGTTTTGTGAGTCTGAAGAGGACTTTATAGATTGGTATCAGACATATGGGCTAATACCTGACTTATGACTTGATCTGGACTGGGTTGAGATGCTTTCTTAATGTACAATTTCTCTTCATATAAAGCTTTCTATACACATATTTGAGTATCTCTGGGTTTGTTCCTCTAGTCAACCCAGACTGACACATCAACCCGTATGATCACATGGTGTCAATCTGGCATCAAAAGACCCTAAACAGATCGCCATTTCAATGCGAATGAGGGGATGGGGTCAGAATGGAGACCCAAAGTCCATCTGTATACAATTGGACATCTCTCACAGAAGGGTCACAAGGAAGGGATGAGCCTACTCGGGTGCAACATAGCACTGAAGAAACATAGAACATTCTTCTAATTGCTTAATGCTCTCCCTCCACCCCCACTATCATGACCCCAGGGCCATCTTACAAATCTGGCTAGACCAGAACATGTACATTGGTACAGATAAGAGTTCTTGACACATAGAATTCAGAACATATAAACCCATCAGGACCAATAATGAGAGTAACGATACCATGAGGGTAGGGGAAAGGTGGGTAAAGAAGGGGAAGAAAAGGGGACTCAATCTCAATGATCAATGTACAACACACCCCTCCAGGGATGAACAACAGAAATGTGGGTGAAAGGAGATAGCAGACAGTGTAAAATATTAATATAAAACATTTATAAATATATATTCATATTATATGCTCACTTTCCTGATATGATCACTGATGACAAATATGTGCATAAGCAAATGTAGTAAAGAAAGCTGATGGTGCCTGGCTATCAAAAGATGTGTGTCCAGAGTCTTAAAGGCTTGAAGGTAAATAAGTGGCCATCTAACTAAGAAGCATGCCTACATGGAAGAAGCACAACAGCCTGTGTGACCACAAGGTGTTAAAGGGATCCAGTATGAAGCATCAAAGACCTAAAACTTATATCATTATAAATGAGGGGGAGTTCAATTGGGAACCCAAAGCCCATCAATAAGTGAAGCGACATCCTCTTACAGAGGGGTTGCAGCGAGAAGATGAGCCAGTCTAGGTACAGTGTGGTAGCAATGAAACGTGCAACTTTCCTCTGGTTCTCAGATGCTTCCTCCCACCAACTATCATTATCCCAATTCTTCCAGACAGATTCGGCTAGACCAGGGGATGTACATTGGAATGGGAAATGTGGGAATTTAGGATAGACAATCCCTTGAGACTAGTGGGGAGTGGTGACACTGGGAGAGTGGAGGGATGGTGGAGTAGAAAGCGGGAACTAATTTCTGGGCTCTACTTCCTCTCTGGGGTGCGGACAATGGGGGGTGGGGTGAGTAAAGTGACACATTGGACAATGTCTGATATGAAGAGGTAATAACAATTTGTAAATTAGTGGGAGTTCATGGGGGAGGAGAAGGGGAAGGGGGAATATGGGAAGTTGGAATTTAAAAAAATAAAGAACGAGAGGGAAGAGGGAAAGAGGAGCTCATTCTGGGAGGGGGTTCAAGTAGAAAATGTTTGTAGATGAAAGTGGCAACATGTGTACAAGTATGCTTAATACGAACAATGTATTGAATGTTATAAGAGCTGTAAGAGCCCTCAATAAAATCTATATTTAAAATCTATATTTATAAATTATCAAGGGTTCATATGGGTGGGAGGGAGTGGGAAAAAGAGGAGCTGATATCAAGGGCTCAAGTGGAAAGAAACTGTTTTGGAAGTGATGATGGCAACATATGTACAAATGTGCTTGATATTTGATGTATGGATTGTATAAGAGCTGTAAGAATCTCCAATAAGATGATTTATCTAAAATGAAATTTAAAGAGCTGCATGTGCATCATCACAATCAGTCCTAATGTTCCCTCCCCACCCCACATTCATGTTTGCTCCCCAATTCCCCTCACTCTTCCCCCATCCCCCGCCATATCATGATAAACAATTGTACCAGCCATTCTCTCTCTGGACCCACTCCTTCTGTGCTTCATAAACCTAACAGAAACAATAAAAAACAAAACAAAATAGAAAGAAGGAAAAAATAATAATGTAAAGATAAAAATTAAAAGTAAGAAAGAAAAGATCACAAACAATTGTTTAAAAGCCAGAAAAGAAATTTCTGTCATGGAACAAGCAAGAAATATTGAAGCCTAGAGCAAATTATCATCTGATGGCATGGTTCAATCCACCACAATCTAGTTTACAATAAACTTTGTCTGATAGCAAAGCGGGCCCTGCCTGTGACCAGAAACTTAATCTGACTAGAGAGTCTACAGATGGATTTTGGCCTCCCACTGACTCCATAGTCTTCTACAAATTGGAAGTTCACAATTTAAGCTCTTATGGTTTTCCCTTCGGCACCTTTGGATTTTGTTAGAGTCATCTTTGGATCACACAGACTGGTGTACTTCTTCAGTGTGGATTTAGTTGATGTCTCACTTAATGGCTGTCTGTCTGATACAAGCCTTTAAGACCCCCAAACAGTATTCCAATTGATAGCCAGACACCACCTGCTTTCTTCACCACACATTGGTGAATCACCGTTATCCTCCGTGATCTCTTCATGAAGGCAAGTATTGAATGGGGCCATGTTATATGAACTAACTGGTCTTGGATTGGGGATAATAAAGTGGGACCCCAGACTTCATCTGCTTGTCCATGTATTATGATCAACTTTAAAACACAGTTCCTTTATCCATTATTTTAATGATGGGTATTTAAGTTGCTTTCTTCTTCTTCCTATTGTGAACAGAGCTGCACTGAGCATAGGTCTGTTTCTGTTATGTGAATCCATACTTTCAAGTCTTTGAGATAAATACCTATCTACTTTGTCCAATAGGGTCACTGTGAATAAGTATTGACTAGATGGCAGTGAGTGAGTATGATGGAAATTCTATGCTTAATTTTTTGAGAAAATGTAGAACAATATTTCATAGTACCTCCATCATTTCACAGTCCCATCAGCAATGGATGAGGACTCTTATTTTTCCACCTCTTCACCAACACTTGTTTTCCATTCTTTTGATAATAGTCATCCTAGTGGAGAAGTGGTATTTCACTGTAATTTTGATTTATATTCCCTTAGTATTTGATAACACTCAGCATTTTTTCATGGTTGTACTTTCTACTTGAATAGTCACTTTGGTGAAATGTCATTCAGTTTTTTGGTTATTTTTGATTGGGTTGTCTTTTTGTAATAGATTTGGATAAGTTCTCTATATACTGTGTCTATTAAACCTTTATCATAAATATGATTCCCTGCTGAGCCCCGTGGCGTAGTGGTTTTGTGCGGGACTGCGGCCCACAAAGTTGGTGGTTCAAATGCAGCAGCAGCTCTCCAAGAGCAAGGCTGGGCTTCCTACTCCCACCAGCGCAGTGATGCCTACAAAAACATAAATATGATTCCCCAACTTTCCTCTAGTTCTTTGGTGCTTCCTTCCTTCCACTATCATACCTCAATTCTACCTGACAAATCGGATTAGATCAGAGCATACACACTGCTACAGATAAGAGCCCACAACACAGGGAATCCAGGATAGCTAAATCCCTCAGGGCCAGCAATGAGAGTAGAGATACCATGAGAATTAAGGGACAGTAGGTGAAGAAAGGGGGAATGAATCATAAGGATCAACCTATAACTCCCTCCCAGGGGGACAAACAATGGAAAAGTGGGTGAGAGGTGATGACAGAGGACGTTGTAAGATATGAAAATAATAATCTATAACTTCTCAAGAGTTCATGGGGCAGGGTGCGTGGGGAGGAAGAGGGAAGAAATGGGGAGCTGATCAGGGGCTTAAGTGGGAAGAGACTGCTTTGAAAATGATGATGGGAGCATATGTGCCAATGTTCCCGACTTCCTGGATGAATGTATGGATTGTGATAAGAGATGTAAGAGCCCCCAATAAAAGTAGTTAATAAATATGTATATATATGATTGCCAAATATTTTCTCCCATACTGTATCACTTTATTGATAAAATCTTTTGATACAAAAGGTGCTTTTTTAATCCTTATGAAGTTCAATTGACCTATTTTGACTTCTATGTTCATGCTTTCAGTGTCATACTTAAAAATCCCTTGTTGAAAATTAGATTCTGAATCATTACACCCTGTGTTTTATTCTAAGAGTTTTATAGTTTTATTTATTACATCTGAGTTGTTGGTCCATTTTGAGTGGATTTTTTATTTTTCAATCATTTTATTGGGGCCTCATACAACTCATCACAATCCATATATCCATCCGCTGTATGCAAAGCACATTTTTAGATTTGTTGCCATCATCATTCTCAAAACATTTTCTTTCTAATTAAGCCCTTGGTATTAGCTCTTCATATTTCCCCTTCCTGCTCCCCCCTTTCTCATTAATCCTTGATAATTTATAAATTATTATTATTGTTCATATCATACACTGTCCAATGTCTCCCTTCACCCACTTACCTGTTGTCCATTCCCCAGGGAAGAGGTTACATGCAGATCCTTGTAATTGGTTCCTACCTTCCCTCCATCCTCCTGGTTTCACCACTCTCACCACTGGTCCTGAAGGAATCATCTGTCCTTGATTCCCCATGTTTCTGGTTCCTCTCTGTACCGGTGAACATGCCCTGGTCCAGCTGGATGGATGGGATAGAACTGGAATCATGATAGTGGGGTGGATGACATGAAATATGGGCCCAGTTTCATTCTTTTCCATGTGGTGATTGAAAGACAATTCATCCCTCACTGGTGCACTTGGTGCTCTTGTTGAAAATTGATTGCAGAGGTATGGTTTACTTCTGGACTTAATTCACATGTGTTGGTCCAGCATCTATCAGAGAGCCCTGATGGTGTGGTGGTTTAACACTTGGCGACTAACTGTAAGGTTGTTGAGATTCAAAGGGACCAGTGACTCTGCGGGAGAAAGAGGAGGCACTCTGGTTCCCTAAAGTTTTCCAGCTTTGGAAAGCCTAAGGAGTGGTTCTACTATGTCATACTAGGGTCATTATAAGACAGGATCAAGGTGATGTCAACGCATGTCTATCATCATACCAGCACTAGACTGTGCTATTTATTGTAGCTTTTATAGTAATTTCATGGTAAGGCCACCACTTGTCTGTCAGCTGGTCATACTGTATTGGCGAGTGCATTGCTGCGATCCTGAAAACTATGTCTCTGGTATTTCAAAGGTCAGCGGCGTCACCCAAAGTGAATGGGTCTCAGCAGAATTTCCAGACTCGGAACAGACAACAAAGAAACTCATCTCCCCACTTCGGAGAAAGAAGCTGTTGAAAAGCTTATGCATAGCTTTGAAGCATTTTCAAATATTGAAAACCTAACCAAAGGAAGCAGAACATTGTCGGAGACACTGCTGGCAATGGGCCCCTTGAGTCTGAGGGCACTAGGCCTCCATTTCTTGGAAGAGAGTATCTGGAATTAGAAAAACAAAAGGAGAGAACATATTCAACATATCTGAAACCAAAAGATCTAAAAAAAAAAAAGAAAGAAAGAAAGAAAGAAAGAAAGAAAAAAGGTGGGGTAAAAGAAAAACCTTCAAGTCTCACATTGCAATTCGAAAAGACTCTGTGAGGAAAATGTTGAATGATCAAGAGAAGATGAAAAGAATACGCAAAGTCACTATGCCAAAAAGAGCAAATTGACAGTCCACCGTCTCCGGAAGCAGAATATGAGTAAGAACCAAAAATGCTAAAGGAATTTCAAACTGCACTGAAGACATTAGCCAAAAACAAGGTTCAAGGAATTGACTGAATACCCATTGGAATGTTTCAGAAAAATGAAGACGCACTGGAAGCACTCACTCCTCTAGGCTAGGAAATTTGGAAGACAGCTGCTTGGCCAACTGACTGGAAAAGGTCCATATTTGTGCCCATGACAAAGAACGGTGACTCAATGGGATGCCCAAGCTAAAGAACAACGTAATTGCTAGTACATGTAAGTAAAACTTTGCTGAAGGTTCTCTTAACAGTGCCTGCAGCAGTACATCGACAGCAAACTGTCAGAAATTTAGGCTGGAGTCAGAAGAGGGCATGCATGGAACAAGGGACAGCGTTGTTTACGTCAGATAGGTCTTGGTTCAAAGCAGCAAATGCCAGAAAGATATTTACTTGTGTTTCATGGACTATGCCAAGGCATTTGAACGTGTGGACCATAATAAACGGTGGGTAACCTTGAGATGAATGAGAATTTTAGAAGAGCTCGTTGTGCTCATTTGAACTTGCACATAGATCGAGAGGCCGTTGTGAAAACCAAACAAGGAAATAACGCATGGTTGAGGATCTAGAAAGGTGTGTGTCAGGGTTGTATCCTCTCATCACACTTGTTTAATCTGTGTACTGAGCAAATCATCAGAGAAGATGGATTATAGGAAGA
Organism: Nesogale talazaci; assembly: GCA_004026705.1. Classification (NCBI taxonomy): domain Eukaryota; kingdom Metazoa; phylum Chordata; class Mammalia; order Afrosoricida; family Tenrecidae; genus Nesogale; species Nesogale talazaci. Next base: position 52,481 of record PVJH01009982.1, read on the forward strand.
AGAGTTCAGGGGAAAAAAAGAAGAAGAGTTTGGTATCAGGATTGGAGGAAGGCTTATTAATGACATGACCTTACTTGTTGGAAGTGAGGGGGACTTGAAGCCCTTTCTGACACAGATCAAGAATTGTGTCATTCAGTATCGATTACAAATCAATGTGAGGGAGCCTAAAATCCTAACAACTGCACCAAGAGAGGGAGAAAAGCTTGAAGTGGTCAAAGATTGTGACTTGCTTAGGTCCATAATCCATGCTCATGAAAACAGCCTTCAGGAGTTCAAAAGTCATATTGCATTGGGTGAATCTGCTGCACATGACTTCTTTAGAGTATTGAAAAGGAAAGATGCTATCTTAGTCCAAAGGGGCACTTGACCCGGTTGGGAGTGGTTATTTGTCCCAGGTAGGACTCCACAGTTGGCTGTGGCAGACTTGGCAGCCAATGCGGGACAACACTGTGCCAGTTCCCCAGTTGTTTCACTCCCCGCACTTTAGGGAGGCCACTACTTCCTCTTCTCATTGCACCAAACATAGAGAAGAATTCAAGATAATTGAGCGGAGGAAGAAAAGGAAAGGGAAGACAAAAATTGACTGGATGAATTACACAAATCCAGACCAGATGCATCACTCCCCCTGTAACAAGCAGTTGGTGCCAAAATATCTCCAACAAGGGCTCAGCTAAATTGGGACTTAGGCTGCATCTGGTGGAGAATATCTGTAATGCCACAGCCAGAACTGGACATGGGAACTGGATAGGGGGTTACTCTAGGCATATCTAGGGGTGTTTAACCTAGGAATTTCCTTGGACTTTCCTCTCTCTCTCTCTCTCTCTCTCTCTCTCTCTCTCTATATATATATATATATATATATATATATATATATATCATGAGTTGGAATCAATTCAATGGCAGTTTGTTTGTTTGTTTGGCCTTTATCTGTCACCTCCTGAAAAAGAGGGAGGCACAACTTTCTCTCTCTAAGTTTCTAACTGGTCAATGCTATTGGAGAGCCAACCAGGCAGCCTGGTGAGGTTACCATGGAGAGTCTGTTAGGAAAATGCAGAGTTTCAGGCAGGTCTAGGATGAAAAGGGTAACTGACAAGACCCCCGAGGGTGGGCTCCTTTTACAAAAGGAGTCCTCCTAGAAAAGGACTCTTGATAAAGAAAAGTTTAGGTTGCTATGTCACCAGGTGTGGGGACAGTGCAGATGGACAGGTAGAAACAGTGCTTAGAGAATACGTTGGAGAAAACCTAGCATTATTTTATCATTGGATTTGTTTACCATCGAGAATAATATGCAAAATAAAAAACTGACTGAGACAGTGCTTTGTGACATTGCAACTTGATAAAGCAGGTATGTCAAGAAAAACCATTGAACCCTCTGTAAAAAGGAAGAAGGAAAAATCTAAGAATGGAACAAGATGGCCCTTTTCCACAGCCCAGGTGTGGGACTCCAAAGGAGAAGGAGGTATGGCTTCAGATGGAGAATCTGAAAGAGGCAGGGGTGACAATTGAGGTGAAGATAGCCCCTGTGACAAAATTGGGATAATGTCTTTCTCCTTGTCAGTTACATTTCCCTTAATCAAATCCTATCAGGCATTCTATGCCCTCCTCAGTTTTAGATCACTTGTTGTTCCCTTGTCCCTGGGTTTGTTAACACCTACTTCCTTTCCCCCACCTTCGCTTCTCCCGTGTCCACTCCAGAACTGTCAGTCCAGTTGTTATCTCCTCTGGATTGCTCTGAACACAGTTTTAAGAAAGAGGAAATCACACTTCATCCCCTTTTTTTTTGGGGGGGGGGGGCATCACTGCCCTCCGGTGGTGGGAGTAGGAGGCCCAGCCCCACTGCTGGAATTGAACCTCCGTCCCAGTGGGCTGCAGTCCCGTGCCCAACCACTACGCCACCGGGACTCAGCCTCATCCTATTTTCAAAAAGTGTAAATACTTTTTTTTTTTTAAGACAGAAAATCATTTACTGGTTGTGTGGCAGTCATATGCTTATGTCAATTTCATGATTGAGATGTAGAGGTGAAGACTAGCCTGTTAATCTGGAAATAGCCATGGAGAAGCCAAAGAGGCCTCCATGTGGGCATGGCTTTCTCCTAAGACTTCTGGGAAATCTCATGATATTTCCCTGATGGAGATGAAAAGCTATTTCCCCAGTTGTTGGGAGTTAGTCTCAGAGACGACAAACTACGGACAAGATGCCAGCGTCCCAGGAGCTAGAGGAACCGGAGGAGAAGCCACAGCTTTACCTTGATGGAATCAGACCTCTGAAGCTGGAGAAGCCACATGGAGACCCCTGCTAGCGCTGAGTTGCTTCTACCATCACTGGATGCTGTTGATGGACCCTGAGCCCTGGAAGAGAGGAGCCATGGGGAGACCCCTGCCAGCGCCAGGATTCTGTACCCACTAACCTGTGACTTCGTTGAGTCAGAAGGAGACTTTATAGACTGATATCGGGCATATGGGCTAATATTGGACTTACGACTTTTGGCTGGACTGGGTTGGGATGCTTTCTCAATGTCCCATTCCTCTTGTATAAAAGCTTTTTCCTTATAATCATGTGTGAGCCTATGTATTTGTTTCACTATGTGTTTGTTTCACAAACACAGGTTGTTTGTTTTTTGATACAACCAGAAAATAGTGGGATATTGAATAGTGGGAAGAGTTGACTGGCTTGAGTGTCAAACATCACATTCCACGTGATGGAGGGAAGTTTTACAAAATATACTTAATGCCAATTTAGTGTCTCTGTCATGTATTTGTATGACTTGAACATTTAAAATTTTGTTTCCTTATTGTCTTTTTAATAGTATTGTGTCTGAAAATCATTCTATCATCTTAGCTTTCTTGTCAGAACTGTGTAAATTAGATTGTGGTAGTCCAGTTTTCCCGATCACTTTATGTGCTATGAACATTAGAGTGTGCAGTATATGTGATATAAAATTGTGAATTACTGGAACTTAAGATATAACATCTTCAGTGATGCCAGAGTAAAAAAGATACAACATCTTATCAACATTCAATGATAATGGCACTTAATAACTTCTTTTTTAAAATTTCCCCCAAATTTAAAACTGGAAAGTCACTGGAATTTAAAAAAGAATTGTTTCTACGTGCTATTTGAAGATCTAGGTATGTGCAAGAATTGTGTGCAATTGAGGCTATAGCTTGGGAGAGGGGTGCATCAGATCAGAGCACACAGGAGAAATGAAAAGGGATGGAGAGGGAGGAAAGGACACCTGGTTCACCAAGCCCCAAAGACGATGTCCCTGCTCTGAGCAGACGATGCACAAGAGGACTGTAGGGCCAGCCCCACCATGGAACACAGCATCCCCCAGTGTCCCCACTGTGAACCATGGTACTAAGAGGGACGGCACTGGAGACACAGTGCAGGAATAGTGCATGATCTGACCCCCATCACGCTGGGGCAAGGCACTGAGGGCATGCAGCTGAGCAGCAGGGGGAGCAGAGTGATCAACCCCCTGGGGAATACCACAACTAGACTTTGGAGACAGTGTGTGGCATCCTATCAGACTTGACTGGAAAACTTGACTCATAAAGACCAACAATCAAACCTTGAACTATTTGTAGACTTTTCTATTTTTGTCAGTGGCTTTCTTTCTGTCATTGTTATTTTGCTTTTGTGTTGGGGTTGTTGTTATTGTGTTATTGTTTTTTACTTCCTCCCTTGTTTTATTTGGGTTTGCCTGGTTTTTGCACTTATTAATGTATCTGCATGTCCACCTAGGTGGGCTAAATAATTCAGAGATTAGAAGAACAGGACCAATGCTTCCAGGGAACTATGGGAGAAGGGGACGTGGGAGGAACCAACCCACGACAAGGGAACAACAAGTGAACTATAATCAATGGAAGGAAGGTTGTAGGTTGTCTAGTGGGACTTAATCAAGGGCAATGCAGCAGCGAGGAATTACTAAACCAGAATGAAGTCCAACGATGATGGTGGAACAAGAGGAAAGTAAAAGAAAACTGAGAAAAGAACCAGGAAGAAGATATTTAGAGAGTCCTAAAATATTTACTTATTTATTCAGTATAATGTCCTCCAGGTCCATCCATGTGACGGGTTATTTTTGAAGATTCATCATCATTCTTTAACATTGGATAGTATTCCATTGTTGACTGTACCATAGCTGTTGTTGTTTTTAACCCATTCTTCTGTTTCCATCTTTTTTTCTATTGTAAATAGGGCTGCAATGAACATAGCTCGATTTGTGTCAGGGTTCTTATATCTCTAGGAATTAAACAGTCCACCAAGTAATAGGATTGCTGGATCATATGATACTTCTATTTTTAACTTTTGAAGGAAGCACTGTAGTATTTTCCATAGTGGTCGTACCATTTTATTGTTTCACCAGAAGTATATGTGGGTTCCAGTCTCTCCACACCTTTATCATTTGTTATTTGAAGGCTTATTGCTGTTTTAACTTTGCTGTTAATGGGGAAGAGGCCTGGTGACACAGACATGACAGGTTGGGCTGCTTACCGAAAGGTCAGCAGTTTGAATCTGCTAGTCACTCACTAAGAGAAATATGAGACTCTCTACTTCCATGAAGAGGGCCGGTCTCAGGACCTCACGGAGGCAGTTCTACCCTGTTGGAGTCTATGAGATGACAATGAGTTTGAGGGTTTTTAAAAAATGATGTTGGGATGAGATTGTTGTTTTGACTTGCATCTCTGTAATGGCTAATAACCACAAGCATTTCTTCAGGTTTGTTGGGCACTCAACTGTCTTCTTTAGTAAAAGAAGACATTTCCTCTGCCCTCTGTCCATTTTTAATGGAATAATTTGTCTTTTGACCGAGGTATTAAAACTTTCTATAGATTTTAGAGATTAGTCCTTTGTTTAATATATTGTAGCCAATCCCCCCTCCAAGCTGTAGGTTCTCTTTTTACTCTTTTGGTGAAATCTTTTTTTTTTCTGGCGTCACTGCCCTGTTGGGAGTAGGAAGCCCAGCCTTGCTTCTGGAGAGCTGCTGCTAGATTTGAACCATCAACCCTGTGGGTTGCAGTCCCGCACACAACAACCACTGTACCACCAGGGCTCAGCTTGGTGAAATCTTTTGAGGAGCACAAATGTCTGATTTATAGGTTCCAGACATCTGGTTTGTTACTGACTGTTTGTTTTCAATTATGCTTCATATTGTTTTTATGCCATATATTAGTGCCCCTAAGTTGTCCCTAATTTTTCATTGATGATCTTTCTAGTTTTAAGTTTTATCTTTAGATTTTTTAATCTATCTTTTTTTTGGGGGGGGGGGGCATCACTGCCTCTGGTGGTCATGGGTGCTACCCAGTGCCATTCCTGAGAGCCACTGCTGGATTTGAACTGCCAAGCCTGCGGGCTGCAGTTCCATACTCAACAACTTACACCACCGGGGCTCAGCCCAGGTTTTTTTTATCTATCTTGAGCTCATTTTTTGGGCAAAGAGGCTTCCTATGGAGAAGTGAGAGTGAAGGAAGGTACAAATGAAGGGGCATGATAATTGGATCAGGATAAACCAGAACAAGAGCCGGAGGATATATTAGAACTTGAATTCTGAGCACCGGGTTCACATAAGGATATGGAGACCCATGAAAGCTCAAAAATTCATTTACAGGGTCCCCATGTAAATTAAAGCTTCATTGAATTCCTTGTGACCATTAACTAGAAATATGAACAGCCCAGCTCTCAGGAAGAGTACATTAGAAAGTGCATTGCCAGGGGGCAGTGCGGAGGGGGGGCAAGAAAACGTATTGCCACTTACACCCCTAACTTGCCCAGGAAAGGGTAATCTCCCTTCTAGACTTGCCTGGTTTGTCCTCGATGGGGTTTGACATTACCGGGTCACACAATCATGAGTCAGGCTCTGACCACCTTGGTCAGAAGGTCCTGAGCCAATCCGGTAAACTCTGTCAAGCATGTTAAACTGTGAAACTACAACTGTGGTGTATTGATCTGCCACCAGTCATGCTTCTGTGGCAGTTCCCTTTGTCCTCCCATGTCTTATTTAAGTCTCTGGTTCTCTGTAAACCCGTGGTCACTATTATGAATTTGTGCTAATGGTCTCCCTCATCTGGAAAATGTGTTTTTGACTTAATCTTAGTCTTTTTCTGTGTAAAACATAAATAATGTTCTCCTTAAACTATACTTGAAACTTGGGATGTCATTTTTACCCTAAAACAAATGGTAGAGTCAACAGAATTCCAAAACTCTTTCCTGGCAATATCTCAAGGGGTATTAAAGAAACTAGTGTCAGAGAAATGGGTGTTGGATCTCATATTTCCATGAACCCTCAGAGGTTCCACAAAAGTAAGCACTTTTGAAATTACAAGCTAGTGTTTCAGGACTTGCAGAAACTTTAAGTCTTGTCAAGTCTTACTGTGTGTTTTCTCCACTGTGAATTGTTTAAAGTTTATTTGTCTCACTCTGTCTCATTTGCCTGTAACAGCTGTGCCCTTGACTCCCTTCAATTGTTTCAACAGTAAAAGAATAAAATGATTCATTCTGACAGATAGAGAATAAAGATATTTGAAAGTAACTCAAATGAAATATTACAGACTGTACCTCATTTAAGGTTGTTAATGATAAATCTATTTGGTACCATCAAAAGTTTTACTAAGCTGACCAAAGTCTTCTAGTGTAAGGTTTTTGAGAGAAGAGTTTTAATATTAAATAGCATAAACCAAGAATTGGGTTCCTGGTCATTGAAATAATCAACTTTTCATTGCTTGCTAGTTTAAAGGTTTAGCTTGTTTTCATAAACTGTCTCCCAGGACAAGGGTGAGGGTAGGCTCAACAAATCACATGGTCTTGAAAACTTCCATTGTTACTTAGTGAGTTTTAACTTTAATTCTTAACTTGATTCTTTTTTTTTTAATCATTTTATTGGGGGCTCATACATCGTTTTTCACAATATATAAATAAGCATACTCGTCAAGCACCCTCTAACTTGATTCTTTTAAGCCAATCTGTTTAGGGTGTATTATTGTTGTTGTTTTAAACTTTAGTGCTTTTTCAAGTTGATATGCCCTCAGGTATTCTTCCTTGATTTATAATGTGTATCATACTCAATTATTAAAGTATTGTATTTTAGGATGGTGAGCCTGCATACAACAGTATGCTCATATTCTAGACTACTGAATGAAGACCACCTGAAAAACAGTTGAATGTTTCAGTGTGAGCTGAAAAGCTAAAATGAAAGCAAAATGACTGGTAATTGTTTTGTTTTGTTTTGTTTCAAAAAAAGGAGGGGGAAATGAAGATGGCAATATGTTATGCTTAATACAATATGCTTAATACAAATGATGTTTGGAATGTTATAAGAGCTGTAAGAGCCCCCAATAAAATTCCTGGGGGGAATAAAAGGACGGAGCCCTGGTGGCGCAGTGGTTGTGTGCGGGACTGTGGTTCAAGGGTTGACAGTTCAAATCCAGCAGCAGCTCTCTAGGAGCAAAACTAGGCTTCCTACTCCCACCAAGGCAGTGATGTGAGAAATAAAAGTCTACTTTAAAAAGGAATGAAAATAAGGAAAATGTATATATACTAGGTTTAGTGTGCCAACCTGGTCAATAGAAACATGTGGGATTAATAAGGTAGCAGTTTGATTGGAAGGCAGAGAGAAAAATGGCTCAGCAAGTCCTATGCCTCTCTCCTTTTCTCTCTTCTCTCTTCTTCTTTCTCTCTTCTCTTTCTTCTTCTTCTTCTTCTTCTTCTTCTTCTTCTTCCTCTTCTCTCTCTCTCTCTCTCTCTCTCTCTCTCTCTCTCTCTCTCTCTCTCTCTCTCACCCCCTCGATCAGACCAGCATGAGGCTGCTAGTTCTCTGCCTCAACTTGTGAGCTACACTACCTGTGGGACTGCCAACCTGTGGATCTAGTGGCTAGACCTTGAGGTTCCTTCAAAACCTGCTTCGCCATGCTGCTGGTGTACACATTGCTTGAGCTTGGGACTGTCAGATCATGTTGTCTTGCTGACTGTTTGCTGTCTATGGTCAGACTTCCTGCATTGCTCCATGGAAGATTCAGCTGTCTGCTTTCTTGACCTTGAACCCAGTGACCCTCGTGAGCTGAAGTACTTCCAGTATATTAACTGTTCCAAGGAAGTGAGTTGAACTGAGTCCTATTTACTAATGTGCTAATTAGCTGTTATAGTCCTTTGTGCTGTATCCATATGTGTATGTATGTATGTATGTATGTATATATATATTCCAAATCATAAGAGTCCTGGTTTTGTTTCTCTAGAGAACCTTCTCTAAAATGGTATATAAGTTGGTTTGTCATAAAGCAGAATGTATTCTTGTGCCAAAATATGAAAGCTAGTAAAGCAAAACTTGAGGATGATTGGTAAATTGAGGAAAGAGAAGTGAACATTATTTGCTTTGATTTAGTAAACAGTGAAATATTTATAACTTTCATGATACTAGGTCAATTTTGGTGGATTTAATCATAAGAAGTAGACCTTTACCATGGCAAGTTTAGTTCAAGTAACTGTTGATTGATTTGTTAAGTATACTTGTCCAAGGGAAATGAAGCTTGCAAATGACTGTAACTAGGTTCCCCCAAGTAATTTCTCAATTATACAACTGAGGGGAAAAAATGGAAGGTTTGGTAACTTGAAAGTCTGGCATTATATCTAACATTTTAAGAATAAGATTCATTGTTGCATTTTAAAATATTTCTGTCTAACGTTCCTTCTGATCTTCAGTTAACTTTGTTTGGCTTTTTATTGGTTCTGAAATTTCCCAATCAAGTCTTTCATTACATCTATGTAGATATTTATATTTATGTGCATGTATATATGCACACACACATATATATACACTTGTACATATGTTGCCATCATCATGTTCAAAACATTTTCTTTCTACTTGAGCCCTTAGTATCAGCTTTTCTTTTTTCCCCTCCCTCACCCTCCAACCCTCACGAATCCTTGATCAATTATATATTTTTATTGTTGTTGTCATATCTCACACCATTCACGGTCTCCCTTCACCCACATTTCTGTTATCTGTCCCTCTTGGAGGAGGGGTGTTATATATTCATCATTGTAATCAATTTCCCCTTTCTCCCCATAACCTCCCCCTACCCCTCTCCTTGTGGTATCACTACTCCCACTGCTGTTCCTGAGGGGTTTATCTTTCCTGGCTGTCAGGTTTTGAGAGCTCTTGTCTGTACCAAGGCACTCTCTGGAATAACAGATTTGTAAGGTAGAATTGGGATCATGGTGGTCGGGGGAAGAAACGTTCAAGAACTAGAGGAATGTTGTGACTTTCGTCGGTGCTACCATGATTGAATCAGCTCTTCTGTGTGGCCCTTTGGTGAGGGATGCTCCACTGTCTACAGACGGGCCTTGAGTCTCCACCCCAATTCCTCTTGTTTGCATCGAGACGCTTGCTTGTTTGGGATCTTTTGATACCCGTGACCTGATCCCGTCCACACCTTGTGATCACACAGGCGGGTGTGCTTCTTCACTGTGAATTGAGTTGTTTCCTCGTTAAGACGACCGTTTGTTTAGCTTCAAGTCTTTAAAACCACAAATGCTGTATCATCGAATAGCCAGACGCCATCTGTGGAGGTTACGTATTCGTGATGTCAATTTCAGGATTGGGAGTAGGGGTGGAGTCTAGCCTTTTCATCTGGAGATAGCCAATGAGTAGCCGATGAGGCCTCTGTGCAGGCATGGCTTTCTTCTGAGACTTCTGGGAAGTCTCACAGTATTTCTCAATTGGAGAAGAGAGACTTGACTCTGAGTCTCTGGGAGCCAGTCTCCGAGACAACAAACTACTGACAAGAAGAGATGACAGCATGCCGATCCATCCTGATTCCTGGAGAATGGAGGAGCCAGAGGAGAAGTCACATAGGCTTGCCCTGATGGAAGCAGACCGTTGGGACTGGAGAAGCCACAGAGAGACCCCTACCAGCACTGAGATGCTCCTCCCACCAATCGATACTGCTGATGGACCCTGAACCCTGGAAACGAGGAGCCATGGGGAGACCTCTGCCAGTGTTGGGACGCCTCTACTGCACATGCTTTGTGAGTCGGAAGGAGACTTTATAGATTGGAATCAGACATATGGGTTAATATCGGACTTATGACTTTGGACTGGACTGGGTTGGGATGCTTTCTCAATGTCCCATTCCTCTTGTATATAAACCTTTCCCTTATATCCATATGCGTGCCTATGAATTTGTTTCTCTAGTTTACCCGGACTAATACACCATCCATTTTCCTCACCACATTTACTTATGCACCCATTTTGACTTCAGCAATCATGGTTGGGAAGATGAGTATCACAGAAAGCCAGGTTATTAGAAGAAAGTCTTCGTGTGTTGAGGGAAGACTTGAGACAGTCTGTCTGCTATCTTAATACTTCACAAATATATGTACATAGACTGATATCCCTCTCATTATAAATTAGTATATTTGCTCATATACATGCCTATATTCATATCTCAATAAATAGCTTTCGCCTTCTTGTTCTTTCCTCTATTTCTTTTTATTTTTCTCCTGTCCCACTATCGTGTTAACCCTTCATTCTGCTCTCAGTAATTCCTCTCGGATACATTGCACATCACCAAACCCCACCAGGCGTCTCATACCCTCCTTGCCATCGATTTTAGATCTCTTATTTTCACAAGTCTGAGTTGGTGGCTCCCCACCACCTCCACCCACCTCACCCCCCATGCCTCCTCTTATCCCATGACCCTGCCCGAACCACGGTCAGTTGTTTTCACCTCGTGATCGCTTATCCTGACTATCTTCTATTGATAGACATAGAGAGGGGAAAAGAAAAAGAAAACACTTATCTGATCTGTCTGCTGATCTGTCTGCTGATCTTCATGAATATTTTTCAATCAGGTCTGATAAGGAGTCAAACCCTGCCCCTGCATCTGAAGTCTATTTTCCAGATTCCTCAGGAACTTTGTTACGTTGCTTCCCTTGCTGCTTTTTTGTGCAAACGTTGTGTTTTGCCCACTGTGGAGGGATCAGACCAGGCTCAGTTTCCACACTGTCTTCAGTGTTGTTCCCTGGAGTGCTGTGAGTCAGTGAGGGGAGGTTGTGTCTCATGGTGGGGCTGGCCCTAAAGTCCTCTCTGCATATTGATTGCTTCAACCAAGAATGTCGTTCTTGGGGTTTGGTGGACCATGTTGAAGTCCATTCTCTCTCCCTCTTTCTCTCTTTCCCTCTTAGCTGGCTCCCATGTGGTCTTGACAGATCCAACACTTTCCCAGGACTCCATCTACAGTGTTGTCATCGTAGTACATTTTTCTGGAGAGGGGATCAGATTGTTGCTTCCTGCTGGTGTGTGACCCACCAGGCTTGGCAAACCGGAATGAGGTCTGGTCCCTCTCTTCCTTTCTTGTGGAGACATACGCAATACCCTACCCATGGTGGGTTAGTGCTTTGTTCCCCCACCACTGTATTCCCCACCCTCTCCTTTTCAGTTTGGATGCCCTATGCATCCCTGGGTTGGGTCTGGTCCCTGCCACAGTGCCTGGATCTTGACCTGGGAATTATACATTAAGTAGCTTATCCTCACATGTTCATTGTGATTTTGAGCTTACCTCAGTGGACTCATGTTGTACTTGTTCCTTTGTGCTTGACTAACTTTGCTTATCATAATTTCCTCCAACTCTTACCATGAGAAGATGTGTTTCATGTGTTCATCACTGCTTTATAGGGCTGCCCTAGCACTCCATTTTAAGTGTATACCAGAGTTTTTAGTCCATTGGTCAGTTGATGGATATTTAGATGTCTCCAATTCTTGGTGAAGTGTGCCATGATAAACATTGGAGTATCAATGTCTTGTGTTGGTCTATTTTTTATTGATTCTAGGTATATGCCTAGTAGGGGGATTGCTGGATCAGATGGTAGCTAGATTTCCATCTGTTTTAGGTATCACCAGATCGATTTCCAAAGTGACTGCACATACATACAGGACCATCAGCAGTGGATGTGTGTTCCTATCTCACCACAGCCCCCTCCAGCAGGTGTTGCTTTCTGATTGTTTTTAAATTGGACTATCTTTGAGCGTGTTAGGTGGTATCTCATAGTTTTTTTCATTTGTATTTTCCTTATGGCTAATAATCAGGAATATTTTCTCTTGTTTGTTAGTCATTTGGATTTCTGCTATTCAGGTCTTTTGTCCACCTCATCAAGGGAGGCTATTTTTTTTTTCATATTGTAGGCCAACATAGTATTGTGGATCTTAGTAATACAATTTTTGTGTGGTGTTTCCAGTCCATGGACTGTCTTATAGCTCTCTTGGTGAAGTCTTTCAATGTACATAGGTGTTTTATCATCAGTATATCCCACTTGTCAATTTATGTTTCCTCTGTGTTTGTGTTTTGTGTCTTCCCCTATTTCAGGTAATCTATGTATTCCTTGTGCCAAAGTTCTTATATTTGTCCCAATTCCCTCATTGACAGCCCTAATAGTCTGGTATTTTACCTGGGGGGGGGAGGGGGGAGATCTGTGATCCACCTTGACTTTATTTTTGGGCATGGAGTGAGATGAGAATTTTGCTTCATTTTTCTGTAGGCAAATATCCACTTTTTCCAGCACCACTCGTTAAAGAAGGCATTCATTTCACATTTGATATTTTGGGTGCTCTTATTGAAGATCAGTTGTCCTTATGCTGTTGTCTTTATTTCTGGATTTTCTGTTCTTTTTCATTAGTGTGAGTATCTGTCATTATACCAGTACCATGCTGTTTTGACCAATGTGACTGTAGAGTAGGTATTAAAATCAGATAAAGCAAGCCCATCTAATTTTCCCCTTTTGAGGAGTTCTCTGCTAATTCTGAGCTTCTTCTCTCTTCCATATGAAGTTGGTAGTTAGTTTTTCCAATTCCTTGAAGATGTTGATATTTGTATCAGGATAGCATTAAACTTATATAATGCCATGGGTAGGATTAACATCTTTACTATATTGAGTCTTCTGATCCACAATCATGAGATAATCTTCCATTTGTGGAGGCCACTTTTGGTTTCTTGTAATAATGTTCTGCGGTTTTCCTTGTACAATTCTTTTGTTTTTTGAGTTAGGTATGTCCATAACCAATTTGTGCTTGGCTATTATAAAGGGTACTACCTTTTTTGATGCCCTCTTCCATGATATCACCCAACGTATATAGCAAACTTCTGTTTGTTCTTGTATCCTGTCACTCCGCCATATTCCTCTACCACTTCCAGCACTCCTCTTGTGGTGCTTTGGGGATTTTCGATATATAAAATCATACCAGGCTGAGCCCCAGTGGTGTAGTGGTTGTGTGCGGGAATACAGCCCACAGGGTTGGCGGTTCAAATCCAGCAGCAGCTCTCCAGGAGCAAGGCTAGGCCTCCCACTCCCACCAGGGAGCAGTGATGGCCACAAAAAAAATCATACCATCTGTGAATAGTTTCATCTCTTCCACCCTCAGGTGAATACCTTTAATGTCTTTTATTTGCCTTATGGTGTTCACTAGGAACTCCAGAATGATGTTGAATAAAAGTGGGGACAAGGGGCATACCTGTCTGGTCCCCTTTTTCAGTAGAAATGTTTTCTTCATTGACTCCTATGTAAGCTGTTGGTTTTTCATATATAGCTTGTATTATTGAAGAATTTTTCTTCCATTCGTATCTTCATGAATATCTTAAACAGGAATGGATGTTGAGTGTTGTTGAATGCTTTTTCCTGCACCTATCAATATTATCATGTGATTCTTAGCCTTTTTCTTGTCAATGTGGTGGATAATGTTGTACTTTAAGGTGCCAAAGTAACCCTACATCCCTGGAATGAATCCCACTTGGTCATAATGAATTATTCATTTTACATACTTCTGTGTTCTATTGGCCAATATTTTCTAAGGATTCTTGCATCAAAGAATTAGAAATGTCGGTCTATAGTTCTCAATTCTTGTGAGATCCTTGTCCACTTTCAGTATCAGTGTGATGGTAGTTTCATAGAAAGACTTTTGGAGTTTGTTGTACTTTTCCATGCTTTGGAAAAGTTTGTGTAGGATTGGTGTCATTTCTTCCCTGAATGCTTAGTAGAATTCTCCTGTGAAGCCACTGACTCAGGGAATTTTTCAGTTGGTAGTCCCTTGCTAACTTTATCTATTTTTTCTATTGCTATGGGTTTGTTGAGGTTCTTGATGTCCCTCTGGGATAATCTAGGGAGGGGTTGTTTTTCAAGTGTTTGTCCATGTCTTCCAAGTTTTTAGTTCGTTGGAGTACAAATCTTCATAGTACTGTGTAATTAACCTTTTAATTTCTTTAGGGTCCATAGTAACTTCCTCTGTTGCATTCTTCATCCAAGCTATTAATATTTGTTCGCTCCTTTCTTTGGTTAAGTTTGTCAACAGCCTATCGATTGTATTAATCCTTTCAAAGAACTAGCTTTTCTTCGCTGCATTGATTTTTTTTTTTGCATTCTTTTCTTGTTTTTGCACTCATTTATTTCAGCCCGGATTTTTCTTCTTCTTTTTTGCTATTAATAGGATCATTTTGTTGACACTGCTCTAATTGCTGGAGGTTTTGTGTGAAAGTTACATAATCCCCTGTGAATGGGGTAGAGTCTAACCTGCCAATCAAGTCATAGCCAACGAAATCACTGTGTGGACAAAGCCTTCTGAGGTTTCTGGGAGTTTTCCTCTCTTATTCCTCGGAGGCAAGACACACCCTCTCTTTGCTTCACATTCCTCCATGTTGACAAGCCACATGGAGTTATGCTGATGGCAGCCAGAGCTGTGATCTGGAGGAGCCACATGGAGACCTACACTAGTGCTGAGATGCTTCCACCACCACTGAATCCACAAGACTTTGAACTTGCTGACCTGTAATCATCATTGCATGTGCTGCGTGAGTCTGAAGAGGGAATTATAGATTTGGGTATCAGATCTACAGGCTAATATCAGACTTACGGACTTGATCTGGACTGGGCTGGGATGTTTTCTTAATGCACAATTACTCTAGTTAGGGTTAAGGTTAGGATTGGGGTTAGAGTTAGGGGAAGTTTAAAACTTTTTTTAATGTACAATTACTCTTTGATGTAAAGTTCTCTCATACGAATGCTCCTGGATTTGTTTCTCTGGTCAAAATAACTAACACATTGTGTGACAGCATTATCAATCATAAGTCTCTCTTCCTTTTTCATGTGCATTTATAGCTATCAACCTTCCTCTGATAACTGCTTTTACTGTGTCCCATAGGTTTTGGTATATATTGTATTCTCATTCTCAAATGGTTCCTAAAAAACTTCCTAATTTCGTGTCTGATCTGGACCAGTACGCACTCATTTTTTAGTAGGGAGTTATCCATCCTCCAATTGTTTGCTCTTGTTTTCTTAACCATCCTTTTGTTGAATTCCAGCCTTATGGTGTAATAGTTCAAGAGGGAAGAATGAGTGATCTCTATGTGCTTGAATTTATTCAGGCTCAACTTGTGTTCCATCATGTGGTCAATCTTCAATTATGTGCTTTGAAAAGAATGTGATCTTTTTTTGTATTTGGGTAGAAAGCTCTCAAAATTTCAATAAGGTCAAGTCGCCTAATGGAAGAGTTCAGTTCTGTAGCCTTCATGTTAAGCTTCTTTCTCTGTGATCTATCTCAGAGAGCGGTGTATTAAAGAAAGTCATCTACTATTATTGTTTAGACTGTGATTTTCTTTACATCTTTTGGAGAATTTGATGGATGAATTTCATGGATCTCTTTTTGAATGCATATATATTTATTATGCTCACTGGTTCTTGATCTACTTATCCCTTGAGCCACTCCTTATCTCTTGTCATGACTTTTGCCTTGAGATCAATTTTGTCAGAGATGAGATTAGGATTTCTTTGACTTGCCATTTGCTTGGTATATTTTTGCCACCCCTTAATTCTCAACCTACTTTTGTCTATGAGCTTGCCATGTATCTCTTGTGGACAACAGATCACTGGGTTATGTTTTCTAAACCAGTCTGCTAATCTCTGTGTTTTAATGAGTGAGTTCAGACCATTAAAATTCAGAGCTATTACATCCTTCTGTGAACTCTGTGATGTCATCTCTTACCTTGTGTGTTGAGTGTTACCTACCTTCCTTCTTGATGGTATGGAGTGTGTGTGTGGTGTTTGTGTGTGTATGCGTGTGGGGGTGGGGGCAGGTAATTCTTATCTTCTTTTCACCATTGATTTAATGCTACCTCGGGGGCAGTTTTCAATGTGTTGACCTCTGAGTGGAATTTCTCTAGATGGTGGTCTCCTATCTGTGCTCTCACCATAGTGGGTCAAGGGAAAAAATTGTAGAGCTGAGTTTCTTTTGATGTATTCTTTGAGTTTATCCTTTTCTGAGAAGATTCTTACTTCTCTATCTTTCTTGATAGTTTGGTGGGGTAAAGGATTCTTGGGTTGGCTATGGACTCTTTCAACTTACAGAATATGTTACTCCACTCTCTCCTTTTCTTCTTGGGGTCTTCTGAAAGATCCAAGAATATTCTTATCTAAATACCTTTAAGGTGACTGCCTTTTTATCCTTAGTTGCTCTTATGATTTTCTCCCTGTCCTCAAAGTTGAATAGTTTAACTATTATGTGCCTTGGAGAATTCTTCCTTGGATTCAGTCTAGCTGGTGTTGTTATTGTTTCATGAATGGTTGCCTAATTCTAATTGATCAAGCAGGGGAAGTTTTCTTCCAGGAATTCCCTCACTTTTTTTTTGCAGTTGACTTCTTTGTTGTGTAATCCAGTTATTCAAATGTTGTTCCTCTTCATAGCATCAGACATTGTTCTCGGGCTGTCTTCGGCTTCTCTGATTATCTTGTTTGACTGTCTTTCCTGTTTGTTGAAGCCTGCCTGGTCATCCTTGAGGTCACAGGTATGGGTCTCCACTTCTTCTAGTCTGTTAACTTGTTACTTGCTTTTGTTACTTTGTCCCTTAACTCTTGTATTTCCCTTTACTGCGTGGCCTTTATGTCCTCTATTGTTTCATTCTTTTTCTTAGTGCTTCCCTCATATCCTGTATGACTCTAGCAGCATTCTGAAGATTTCTTTCTGTGGTTGATCAATGTCTGCTTCTTTTATGCATGTCATTAAGTTCAGGACTTCTTCCAACCTTGCATTTTGTTTCTACTGCTTTTTCCCTTGAGGTTGTGGGGCTAGTTGCTGTCTGTGTGTCGTTTTGGAGGAGCTCAGTGCCATTTTCTGGAGAGTCAAAGCACCCTGGGCTCTCTCTTTGTGGGGATGCTCATCTGCTTCTGAGAACTTCCTGGTGTCAACTGTGTGGGGGCAGTAAGGTTACTGCTATGTCCCATTGGGGTTTCAT
Organism: Nesogale talazaci; assembly: GCA_004026705.1. NCBI lineage: Eukaryota > Metazoa > Chordata > Mammalia > Afrosoricida > Tenrecidae > Nesogale > Nesogale talazaci. The sequence continues at coordinate 69,749 of PVJH01009982.1, forward strand.
TCTCTCTACCCAGCTGGGATTCTGTTGTTTAGAGAGCATGTTGGATGACCCTCTCAGGGGACAATGCAGGTTTCAAGGGTGGCACTGTTCAGGTCAATCAAACAGAAAGCTATGGCACTGTGGCCCATGGCATTGTGAGCACCTTGGAGGGCAGAGGGGTTGCCCTCGGTAGTAGGAAGCACTCGAGGGGATGGGCAGAGGTGCCCCTGGTAGCATGCTGTGCTGTGGTGGGCAGGCAACTTTTGTCACCAACAGATAAGCTTTCGTTTTGCAGTCCTGCCAAGACATTTGGCAAAAAGAGGAAAAAATCCAACAAAAATGGACCACATTGGACTTACTGGACTTTTCCTGTTTAAGAATTAATAAATTCTTTTTCATTTGTACCCTAAAACAAGGATCATCTGTAGACTTACATAGTCATTTTTTATATTAAATGACCATGCTTAAACACTGTATATTGCAGGGAGGCAAAACTATATTGTCTTGTAGAGCTTTCTTGGTGCCAATCAAAATTTTTTTGATTGCCAATTCCTTTCCCCAATTATAGAATCTTTAGATTCTAATAGGCTGCAGGGAAAATTTTTTTTTTCCATTTCAAAAGTACTGCATTAAGTCACTGGTTTTCCAGATGTCCTTGTGTCAAATAAAACAAACTACTGAAGTTGTAGTACTTTATCATGAAACTGATATCATAAAACATCATCGTTTGATGTTTCAACAGCTTTAACTAGATCTTAGAAATTTGTTGTAACTATGCAGTACCTCATTACCTAGAAACAGCTTGCTAAATCAAAGATCCCTTTAAGTTGTCAGGACAACTTTAGATAAGGCTAGCTCCAAGACACTTCCAAAGCAATTCTCTTCATGTTTATTCAAGACACAGCTGTGACAAGATTCCCTTCCCGAAGTGTATTTCTTTCACACCCTGCCTTGATCACCAAGGCAAATCACTTTCTTTTCTAGCAAGTAACAAGGTTAAATGCAAGAAGGCTGTAAAAGGTCTGAGCTGATTCTGTAGAATGCAGTTAAGTAATCATGGAACTCCCTAGACAGGCAAGTAAAATGTCTACTTTAATTTCATCAGAACTGAGTATAATTCAATCATTTAATTTTCATTCCAAAAGACGTCATAACCTCTTCTTTACACCATATAGTTCTCATATTGCTTGCTTGGCAAAAGCAAGAAGACACAGGGGGACCATTTAAACCGTATTATGTCAATGTCCTCTGATCAAGACCACTAGGAACAGTCTGGAGTTAGCCAAGTTGGCTTATTATTGCATTGTAATAAGGGAGAATGCATGCCATGGGGAACTCTGGAGTATCTGGGAAAGGATGCTGTTGCTTGATTGATTGCCATTGGGTTGGTTCGGATTTGTGGCAGCCCTGTGTAACAGCAGAGGACCGTCCCATAAAGTCTTTTTTTTTATATAGACTTTTTTTTGTGGACCTCACTGCCCTCTGGTGGTCATGGGCGCTACCCAGTGCCACTCCTGAGAACTGCTGCTGGATTTGAACCGCCAAGCCCATGGGCCCCAGTCCCGCACTCAACCACTTACACCACTGGGGCTCAGCCCTTCCATAGAGTCTTTTTGTTTGGAATATTTATGGAATAGTACTCAGGTCCTTCTCTTAAAGAGCTACTCAGAGGGTTTGACCTGCCAACCTTTTGGTTAGCAGCTGTGTGCTCAACAGTTTGTGTTGCCAGGATTCTTTTAAAGGGTGTTAGAGACAACGTATTGCCAGGTATATGTATTTTCAAGATTTTGAGGTGCATTTAAAAAAATCAGAGCGTTAGTCCCAATTGGACACTGTCAGGAAGTGGTATGACTTTATGACAGAAAACAGGAAGAAGGAAATGAAGTTTAAAATTGTGATCATAAAGAAGCAGTAATCACGCATAGTGGTGAGGATAGGGAGATGTTTTGACATTTTTCCGGTTTTATACATTGTTCATGTTTCTTGTCTCTGTTAGAACATAATCACAGGATGGTTTTATTTTTGTCTTGATTCATCACATCAAAACATGGCCTTGTGTGAAACTTTTAGGCTTCAACAGAACACCAAGACCTGTTAGTGTGAAGCCCGCTCATAGCAATGTGAAGACCTAATTAATGGTATAGTTGGACTTTCTAAATGCCAGGGCTGTCTTTTCTCTGTCTCAACCCAATAGACACATACCAAAATGGAGATAATGGAAGGTGATTGTGGGAGGGGAAAAAAACCCATATTTATTTGCTAGGCCTGTACTACAGGTTTTTATTTCATACCCCCTTTACTGCCCTTTGACTAAACCCAACTTTTCTCATTTTGTCGTATCTTACCTTATCTCTCCATTAGTGGACCAAGTACTTTATTGAGAAGTTTTAAATTATGGCTGCCAGCCACACACATTATCCTTTGGCTCCACTCACCCCTTCCACCTTTCCTCTTGTTGTTAACTGCCGATCAAGTGGCTTCTGACACAGAACAACCCCAAGCACATGCAAAACAGTACTGCCTCACCCTGCTCCATCCCATGATCGATTACCAGTCACACCCTTGCAAAACATCCATTGCTTTTGGCTGATTTTAGGAAATAAATTGCCATGCCTTTCTTCCTAACCTGATTTAGTCTGGAAGCTCTGATAAAACCTAATTTGCATCCTCACAACACCCAAGCCTTCAGTCACAGATGGGTAGTGAGTGTGCCTCAGATGTATTGACTGAGAATCAAACCTGTGCCTCCCACATGGAAAGTGAGGAAGTCATCCTTAAGCCCCTCAAAAGATGTCCAATTTTTCCTGCTTCATCTGGCCTGTCTTCCTTCTCTCATTCTAATTCCAATTTCTACTTACTCTTCAAGACCCAATTTAAATCCATCATCCTCCATGAGGATGCTTTATTTCTTTTTTGTTTTGTTTTGTTTTGTTGCTGTTGTTTTGTCTTTTTGGGCATCACTGCTCTCCGGTGGTGGGAGTAGGAGGCCCAGCCCCACTGCTGGAATTGAACCTCCGTCCCAGTGGGCCGCAGTCCTGTGCACAACCACTACACCACCGGGGCTCAGCCCGGTGCTTTATTTCTTACTGACTCTCACAACTGAACTTGTGTGGCAATCTGTACCATCTCATTAACTGTGGGTAATAGAACTGGGAAGAGAGTGTATTTGAACAACTCTCAATATTCATATGTTAAGGAATCTGGGAGACCAAGCTCCTATGTGGGAAAACTTCATATTCCTGGGTTGGAGATGTGTCCCACTCACATTCTCCTAAGTAAAAGTTAATCCCTATGCCGCCCCCCTGCCATAATAATGCCAAATGTAAAGTGCTGTTTGCAAACACATGGTCACTGACTATATACTTGGAAATCAACTGCTTGAAGGCTATCTTCCTAAAGGTAATCTGCCATCAAAGGCAATCAGACCCTATTGTCTGTCCCACCCTAAGTAGAACCCAGTCCCTGTTGATAAAAATAACAGGTTGTTCCACTGGAGGAGAGCTCCAAGACACCTACAGTCAAGCCAACTCAGACAACCAAAGTTAGACATTCACCTTGATTCTAAAGTCCGTCCATCTTGTTATATCTGTGCCTTCCTGTTACTCGTGTACCTCTAGTGCAACCCCTTTCTATTGTGTGTATAGCCCTGTCTTGTCCCCTCCAGTTACGTGTGTGCCTATTGTACAACCCCTTCGTGTTATGTATGTGCTTACCATGGCCGGCATGCTCCAGATTATATAAACTCGTGAGATTACATTTCTCTCTGATGTCTCTTTAACTTACCCTTCAATCACCCAACCACTCCTTGAACCCATGGGGGTGTGGGGAGGCAGGTCCCCCACAACGAACTCCCTTTTCTGTTGGTTCCAATGTGGGTATTTGTGAATTCCTTAATTTCACGACTAGAGGGGTGTGTATGGCTAGGACACATTTGCAATGTTTGCCTCTCTGGTGTCTTCGGATGCTCGTATTCCACTGGTAGTTTGTGCTGGTGTTGGCAGGAACATGCACAACTGTCGATAAACCAGAGAAACATTTGGCAGCACCAAATCACAGTGTTCAGAGGGTTTTGAACCAGGGTGCAACTCAGTGATGTGAAGGTGTGAAAGTTTCATCTTTTTTGGCTTTTGTACAGTGAGACCAGCCCTGTAATTATGTGCAACTCCCTGTACGTCATTTTGAAGCTATGGTTTTGGTGATGTTACAATTTTCAAGTGGATAACTCATTTTAGGTGCAATGCTGTGTCGGTTTGCCAGCACACACACCTTCTAAGTTCCTTGACCGTCTGTCGCCCCTTTGCTCCAGGTGTTTTCTTGCAGGCCACGCTCCTTTCTGTTACTTGCTCCATGTAACAATGCAAAGAGGGGCAGGCGGGAATGGGAGCACATGTGACCAGCTTTCCTTCAGGCTCATTCTCATTAGGCAGCTCACTGTGGAAATCAAAAAGCTTTCCACAGAAATCAAAAGGATAGGAAGACTCTCCTTTCTTGTGAAGAACAAGCCAAGGAGCAAGAGGGGTGCTGTCTAATTAGTAGGAAAGTATCTACTTGTGAGGGGCCCTAGTTGGGGATACTGAGAATCCATCACTAAGCAGATTTGCACTACAATTATGTGCAGTCACCGAGGAGTCTTTTTATATGTGTTGTCCATGTTTCCAGAGACTTCACACAGTAAAATAAAATTGCTGAGGATAAAGCATTTTTCTCATGCATTCTCCAACCTCCAGAATCCACAAGAAGATATGCTTCCCACATGCTAATTATCAGAATTCATCTAACTTAGCAAGATGTTAACATGACTCAGTTATCTAGCATGGATTCAATTATTGAAAAGTCTTATATCAACCAAATCTAACATATGCTATTTTGGTCACCAAAGGGTTCAGAAAACTTGTTTCTCTATTCCTAAGGAATACAGTAAGACTAAGTACATACGAAGTGCTTAGTACATATTTGTTGATTGATTTGTGTCAGGCTTCCACTTCAGGGCAGCCTATCAAAGTACAAGGGGGCTTCAAAATTTATAGAAAAATTAAAAGATAATATCCTATAAACCAACCTGAATATCAGCTGAGGCACCTATTTTTTACCACAAAACTGCATTTAAAATGTACTGAAAAAACTCAGCTTATACATGAGTATCTATGGTGTATAAATATAAATACATAATCACTTCAATTTTCCTGTGTGTGTGTTTCTTCCAAGGTATATAGACAAAATTAATGGTAAATTAGGACATTAGACAGCATATGATTCTTCTCTAGAAAGTGGTTCTCAACAGTATCAGAACCATCTGTATAATATTTATAAATTTAAAGAAGTCTGGGCTCTGGCTAAAAAAATCTGGTTCAGTCTATTTGAGGGATGGACAACATTAAAGGTCTTGATGTGGTTTGGATGAACTGCTTCAACTGAGAACCACTGTATCTGAAAAAGACTGCCGCATCCATCTTGTCTCCAGAAGAAATTGTATTCTTAGCAACCAAGTCTATCATAGATTTAAACCACCTACAAAGTAGGAAGAGATCTTACATTGTACTCAATTGCCACATAATACTCAGCAATTAAGCATTTGTCTTCTCCCTTAGTTCACTGGGCCTCAACCTTGAGAGCCCACATTGGATTTGTCTGGGAGGCCTAAACAAACATATACTAATGTTTGTCTTCAATCCCTAAAGAGTCTTATTTAATTGTTCTGAGGTATGGTTTGGACAATGAGACTTTTTTAAACATCCCCAGCTGACTGTAATGGACAGCAAAAGCTGAGACCTCTGTGACCTCAATCCTTTTGCTGTGGTTGGGTTATTTCTCACTCTATCCTCAGGGAAGATGTACGACAGCTGCTTTTATATTTGAAGCTCTGTCAGAGCCATCCTCAGCCTTCTCTTCTCCAAGATAAATACATAATCACAAATCCTTTTATCTCTCCTCAGAGTTCGTATTTTTCATCCCACCCATTGTGTCATTGCTCTCCTGTGAATATTCTCCAGCTTCTCAACATCACTGCCAAGTGGGGGTTTCCAAAACGCCCTCATGGGAAGGAAGTACTTCCTTCATCCTGTACATCCTGTACACTGATAATATTTGTTTCCACCATTGTTCTGCCTTGTTAATGGAATCTTTGATTTCTGTAAGTAAGAAAATTCAGCAATTTCAAAAAAAAAAACCCACCTCCAGATTAAGGAACATAAGTCTAATGAAGAAGTTAGAATAGAATAGAAATTGGAATGAGTGGTGGTCGTCCATAAAGTTCTGCAAGGTGACCAGAGAAAAAGAAAGAACAAAGGTATAAAAGAGAATGAAGCAAACACACTGCCATCAGGTTGGTCCCAACTCTTGCAATCCTACGTGACAGAGCACAACCATCCCCATGAGTTTCTATCTACATTCTTTATGGATGTGGAGAGACCAGCC